>LZPO01008017.1:4779-28866 GCA_001675575.1 Neotoma lepida
AAACAAGAAAAGGGTGCACACTGTGTCACATGAGAAGTAGAGTTGTCAGAGCTTGGCCACATAAATCGGTGGGACAGAGAGGGAGGTGGAAACTGAAGTGTCCTGTTGTAGGCCGAATGATGTGGACCAGTATCTTGGGAATGATAATCAAGTCACGTAATTGGGTTTTTGTTTTGAACAGATTGTAAGGTCCAGGTTTCTGTTGTTAGGTGCACGCCAGCTTTAGCACATAGCTTTGTGGCGGTATAGAATTAGAGGGCATTACCCAGCCTAGACTCTAATTGGTTAAAGTGGAGGAAAAACTGAAGACACGAGTTAAGCATCCTTTAAAAAGCCTGACCCAGCTGNAAATCACTTTTTANATTATTCTTTACGTTACTGTGGAAAATGTGTCTTACCACTTTCTTTTAGTGAAGTTCTGGGTGATAAATGTTAGTGATACAAATTTTAAAACTATTGCTCAAAATATTTTATACCTTGTTTTGTTATAGGTTTGCCATTATGTTTTGAAAGCTCAGACTAATTACTCTGTGACTTGATAATAACTTGACTAAATCAGGATGTTAAATAGAATTGTCATACATTCATTAATCAAAATAATTTAATTAGATTTATTAACAAAATAAAATGTTGCTTTTAATAATATGAATTAAATTTTCATGCACACTTATGTATTTGGGCCTTTTCTTCCAGTTAACACAGTATCCACCCCAGTTGCCCTTCCTACACCAGCCCTTTCTCCAAGCTTGATAGCTGATCTTGAAGGTCTCAACTTGTCAGCTTCGTCATCAGTCATCAGCGTAAGTGTAACACCTATGACCATGTGATATATACCATCTTTCTTAAGAAAAGAACAAATAATTAACAAATAATTGATATGAATTCTTAGCCTTTAGTAATGCTTCTTCTAACAAAAGACTGATTCAGACAGACCTTTTAATTTTGTAATGATTTTTAAATTTATGCAACTGTTATCTTTTCAACTTACTTACCTTATGTTACCTTTAATTGTTATGTGGACATTTTTTCACTGCCCTAGGTCTGTAACATAGAGGGATTCTTTGTCACATCGAGGTAGTGTATAGGCAATCATGTGCCACTCACCAATGAGGATATGAAGTGTCATGCATACACAAACAAGCACACACATGCACTCATATCACACGCACACGCACAGACACAAACACACAGAGTACATTGTTAGATCATTTCATTGTGGGCACATAGACTGTGCCTACACNAAAGAAGACTTCTGTGCAAAGGAGGCAGAGAATAAAAGTTAATCATCGTGTATATTAGCCCACAATCCTTCTGTTCTCACCACATGGCTACTAAAAGTTCACTAGTATTTTCATTTTAAAAGCCCAGGATTGTTTTTCTCTTTGTGTTATCTTTACAGATTTATTTATATATACTGGTATCTAAAAAAAATCTTAGTGTTATTTGGGGAGCATAACTTTAATGAAGTGAGAATTCTGCCTAACACAAAATAACATGAAAACTGTCAACCTGTCACTGTGTGAAACTGCANTAATTTTTCTGTATGTTAGCATATTATGCCCACCAACCTTTCACTTTGAGTCAAACATGCTACCTAAGATTACAATCTGTTGCTATGGCTGACATGTTAAGATGGTCCAGCCAGTGAGCTTTGATGAGCACACCTATCTGGGAATTGATCTGACCAGTCAGTGGTCAGGGAGCTGCAGGTTGCGTACTGCTGATCTGAGCTACCCGGGAAACGTGGAGCTGCTTCTGTTGAAAGAGGAGCATATCAAAGCCTTGTCTATCATTCCAAGGGTTTCCCATTCGAGTAACATGCTACACNGGTCTGTGCTGAGAAGGGCAACGTTGCACTTGTTCCTTTTTGGTGAGCTCACGCAAAGGACTGTTGAAAATGAGTAAGCTGTAGTGATCTATAGAATTCTTAGCCACTGAGAAGTGAGTAAGTGGTATTTGGGGTTTCAAGGACGCTATTCTTTCTAAAGGAAAAGGCATATTAAAACATACTTAAAAAGAAGGGAAAGCATTCAAAATTGGCAGTGAAGTCTTTCATTTACTCAAGTAATAAATATTTATTGAGCATTTGTGTTAGCCTCTAAAGAGAAGTGGTGATCAGAAAATCTATAGTGAAACATTTAGGCTCCCAAAACTGGCTAGACTGTAAGGCAGGATGGATAACTAACTCAGACACCAGATGGGAAGGACTCAAGTCCTTGTTTAGCCACTCGCTAGCTATGTGATTTTGTTACAGTCTGGCAAGTAGCACCTCTGTACTTGAGCTTCACGTGATGATAGTGTCTTCCTGGATTGTGAGATTGTGTTAGAACAGATGCATATTGCACATTGTATCATTCAGTAAACTATTCTTAATCTCAATCTCTCTCTCTCTCTCTCTCTCTCTCTCTCTCTCTCTCTCTCTCTCTCTCTCTGAGTGTGGGCATGCATATGACACGAGAGCATATTTGCAAGACTTGGGATCTGAGGGGTTTTGTTCATTTGGTTGTTGTTTTCTTCAGTTAAAATGAGTGTGTACCACACACAATTGGTTTCTCTGCGTATCTGCTTGCAGAGTCATCAGTTGCGGTCACTCATTAATCTTTTTTAATTTGTGTGTGTGTGTGTGTATACTTTTGTATAATTAACTAATTTCATTTAATTCAGTTTGACCTTTGTTTTCCTGGTTTTGAGATTTTTTTGTTTTGTTTTGTTTTGGTTTTTTTGAGACAAGTTCTCTTCTGTAGCCCACACTGATCTTGAACTTGTAATGTTCTGCCACAGCCTTGCCAGTGCTGGGATTATAACTGTACCACGCCTAGTCTTTACTAATTTAAAAACAAACAGGGAGGAGCACAAAACCAGGCAAAACTCATTAGGCATTGGAATAGAGGTTCCTCTTAGGAGAGAGAGTTAGTGCTTGTAAGGGACACAGGGAGCTCTGGGGTGCTGCTTATGCTCTGTCTTTTGATGGGGTGCTCTTGTGTGGGTGTGTTGCATTTAGGGAGAAAAATCATTGAACAGCTGTGCACTTAAAACATGCTTTTCTGTGTGTATATTTTACTCTAGTAAAACATTTTTTAAGTAGATAGATGATAAAAATGGATTATAAATTCAAGAGGAAGTACAGATGATAATGGATGGATGGAAATGTGCAGTTGTATTAATGAATAAATGTAAATTTAAAGAACCATTTTGCCTGGCATTAGCAAAATACTGCAGAATCTAATATCCGTTGGTGAGGAGACAGTGAAATGGGCATTTTGTTACCAGCTCATTCACGATACGTTAAGTGCATCCTTCCAGATGATATCATGGCTGCCCATAGCAGAATCATCAAAATACCTACTCTTCCACCCAGTAAATCTACTTCTGAGGAAATACTAAGAAATGCAGAGATTCACATGCATGTTTGTAACCCACCTTGTCTAATGATAGGGTAATTAATGGTTATATAAAATATGGCTAAAATAAGATTTTTGTAATCAATAAATTATGTTCTCATGTGAAGAAAAAAACATTCATAAATGTAACATGTATAGATCTCAGTTTTGCAAAATTATACAATGGTATTTATAAAGTACGAGAAAAAAGACTATAAAAACTGTATCATAGTGTTAATTTTCTGAATTATGGGATTATTGATTTCTGTTTTGTGTATTTTTCATAATTTAATCAAGCTATAACACATANATTGTCCAAAACAGTACTTTTAAAGCAAATGTGGAGAGGGTATCTGCAAATGACTGGGGTGTTTCCAGCACAGCTCACGTCTGTCTGTCTGTCTGTCTGGATTACCACCATTAGCTACTTGAGTGAGACTGAGGCTGTCATTTCTCAGCTCTCCAGTGTTGACAGTAGGGCAGGCCTCCTTGTTTGCTTTCAACTCTAGTATTCTAAGTATATGTGAATCTAAGAAGCAGTTTTAAAATAGTTATAGTGGGTGATAAAATAGGTTTGTAAAAATAAATAGATGAAACTTTTCTTTAGCATATGTATGACTTTGTTGTTCATAGGTGGTTTTTTTTGTTTGTTTGTTTTACTTTATTGCACTGGATTGTTTCCTTGCATATCTGACGGGTTTTGTTTCTTGTAATCAACCAAAATATATACACAGAAACCCAAAGAACAATTTTTCACACCAAATATTTTTCCAGTGAAAAATTCCACTCAGACCTGGGTGTGATGGTTTAAATGGGATGTTGAGGCAGGAAAATTGCAATTTTTAAGGCTATCCTGGACCACACAGTGAGACCCTATCTCACAAAAAGGGGGCGTGTGGAGAGATGGCTCAGTAGTTAAGAACAATGACTTCTGTTCCACAGGACTCAGGTTCAATCCCCAGCGCCTACCTGGCTGCTAGCAAGAGTCAGTAACTCCATTTTCAAGGGATCTGATGTCTTCTTTTGACCTCCACCAGTACTGCATGAACATAGTGCCCAGACATGCAGGCAAACCACCTATACACATTTTTTTTNAAAAAAAGGAAGAAAGGAAGGAAGGGATATAAAGGTAGGTAAGGAGAGAGGAAAGAGGAAGAGCTCCATTGTTTGTTCCAACCCTTTGAATCACGTGTTTCAGACAGGAGGGTTGTTTTCAGTAATGCCTAATGAACATGATTGTAAGGCAAAGGCTTTACTTTCGCAGTCTGATGGAGATGATATGTAAACACAGCATTTGTTTCAGCCTTGCACGAGACAACTCGCAGTTGGCCGACAGATGGCTCCTAAATAAAGAGCATTTTAGATCTCGCTTATGATTTTTCAGTGACAAACTGTTTAATCCAGTGGATGTTTTCACTTGATTAGCGTTAACCCACGAGTTTAAATCAAGTCCTGACAACACAGATGGAGCAGTCTTCTGCATGTTAGGGGTCTTGTGGAGGTGGAGAGAATGAAGAAGAGAGATAATTTTGTATATGAGAAAAATGTGAAAAAAATCTTAATACCTCTAGAATTGTTGGAGTGGAGCTCCAGTCTCTGTAATTTAGATGGCCTTGTACATCTGGGTCACATAACATTGCTATAAAGACAAAGTTAAAGTTACCCCTNGAGATAGGAAGGCGGCTCTGTCCAGGAAGTGTTTGCCTTGCGAGTGTGAAGACCTGGGTTGGGAAGCCAGGCCCAGCAGCACATCCTGTAGGCCCAGCCCTGGAAGTGGAAAGACAAGGGGATTGCTGGGTCAGTGAGTTCCAGGTTCTGTGGAGAAAACACTCACTGTCAACCCCCGCCTCCACACACANATGTATGCACCCGCACATGAACACATACACACCACCCAGACACGCTGTTACTTTACAAAGCTATTTAAGGGAATTTCTGGTTTATCTGATCGAAGATGTCACCGTGGCCTTGGCTCACTCATTTCAATTTTTATTCTTCTCAACTTTTAATGATTATTGATTGAGTCAGCTGGTGATTAAGATTGTGTGTCTATGGACATGCCTTTTCTGGGTTATGGAGTTCTCAGGTAGTTTACCACATTGCAGCACCCATAATGGATGTACAGTGCCCATGGTTTTTTAACACTTGACCACTAGCCAGAAGCTCACTCAGGAAGACAGAGTGACATGAAAAGTGTAGAGTTTGGGACACAGGTGCTTGGTTTCCGCTCTGTTCTGAGCTTCTTGTCCATCATTGGGACTTGGAATTTGAGC
The DNA here is from genome assembly GCA_001675575.1 of Neotoma lepida. Taxonomy (NCBI): domain Eukaryota; kingdom Metazoa; phylum Chordata; class Mammalia; order Rodentia; family Cricetidae; genus Neotoma; species Neotoma lepida. The sequence continues at coordinate 10,433 of LZPO01008017.1, forward strand.
CTTACAACATAGAGATACTGTCCCTGAATAGCTACATGTGTTTTTGTGAAAATTACCTAAAATAACATCCTTAACCAGTGTTTGGATAACTCTCAAAGTGTGGCTTTGTGTCCCTGGAAGATTGTATGCTTGGTGGTTTGGGGTCAGAAGACAGACTCCAGTGAGAAGATTTTGTCAGGACTTAGAGGGTTAGAGGAAGAACTTGGTAAAGATTTGTTGCACGGCCTAAGAGCTCACCTGGGCTACTCCTTGTCCTCCAACTCAGAGTTCGATAAGGTACCCAGCTGGGAGAACCAGTGGCCCAGGAGCTTCCCTTGCTGAGCCCAGGAACCCAAAACCCACCTAGGAAGCATAACAAATCCCATCTCAGAAAACAAAATGAAAGGAAAAGGAAAATTGACTCAGTGAAACACAAAGATGCCGTCCCCAGGAAGCACAGCGAGCAGCAGTGTGAGAAGCTGTCGCTGTAGAGGAAGATGTGGTTTCTGGCTCTTCAGGCTTAAAGTCACTGTAGACCAATTCTGAAAGTTTGTTGTGGACCTATAACTCCTGTCTCAAATTCAAACTGAAAGGAACAGTTAGCTTTAAAATGTTTCCATTGACTTCGTAGTTCCTTCCCTCTAAACTTAGCAAAGAAAATTAAAAACATTAGTATATTCAGTATCTTACAGATTAAGAAGATTTGGTAAATATATTCCTAAGGAAACATGGAAGGAGCAGTGATGGTGCATGTCATTCATGAGTAACATTTTCATAGTTGTGTTTAATATGAGCAGGGCCAGTGTTTTAGCAAAGCTAATATACTACAAGCTAGAGGTAACACTATGAAAACTGGTGTTCTCTGGATTTCATGGAGCTAGCTTAGGAGCGTGTCTCTTCCCTGTGTAGGGTTTCTGTGATGAAGAAGACATGTGCACTTCATGAACTGAAAAGAAACACCCACAGGTCAGGCTGTCTCTTTGCTGCCCGTAGACTTCTCCTCTGTCATATCAGGGAGTTGGTTGTACCTCTTTCTCCTAACTTTAGCAACTGTGACTCGGGGCTGCCTTAACCTGCCCCTGTGTTTTCTCTTAAACCCTTACCTCTCAGCAATCTATTTGTGCCTTGAAATGACCAAGGTGTTCTTTCTACTAAGCGTGTTCCACTGTTGCACTGGGCCCCTCACAGGTTTCTGTGAGAGGCCGTGCTAACTGAGTTCCTAGGTCCTCGGTTGGTTTAGACCCTTGTAACTCATTCTTCTGATTATGAGCCAAGCAATCAAGCTTTTTCACCCATTGTATTCTTCTAGTACTGTCAGTTACAGTAACCTAGCTTAAATCAAGTGTAGAACATGAGAACTTTGCAGTTACTGAGTGGTTATAGGTGTAAGGGTGTTTAGAATATGAGAGCTTTGCAGTTACTGAGTGGTTATAGGTGTAAGGGTTGTTTTCACTTACATTATAGGAAGCTTATTTGTTAAATTTTTTAAAAATTGTAAAAGTTGGTTTCTCTAAAAATTGAGAACTGTAAACAGTGCAAGTGTGGGCAAAAAAAGGGGATGCATATTAGAAAAACCATCCTTCAAAAAATAATGTGAACTCATTCTGTCAAATTGATTCTACCCATCCTCCTGGTCCCCTCATCCATGTGGACACATGAAATCATGTGTGGTGCTGTTGAGTGTGGAAACAAACTAAATGCCTTTCTCTGGGATAGATAAGTGAACTGTGACTTACATGTACACTGAGCCACGGCCAGTTTTTAAAAAGGGTTAATATAAATACATACTCAACATATTAAATAAAGTTATAGAGAACTTATAGTATGAAACCATCCTTAGAAATTCATTTTGTAAGAACTTTTAAAAAAATATATTTATATCTGTCTGTCTGTGTCTGTGGGAGTTCAGGTACCTTTGGAGGCCAGAAGAGGATGTTTGATTCCTGGTTCTGGAGCTTCAGGAGACTGGGCCACTGAATGTGGGTGCTAGGGACTGAAGTCAGGTCCTTGGCAGGGACAAAAAGTGCGCTTAGCTGCTGAACCATTGCCATAATATTTGCTATTTAATGAGTTAATAATTACTGTTACTACAATTGCAGCCCAAATGTAAAATACTCAGGAAGAGAAATACAAAGAAAAGATTAAAAGAGAAACAATTCCTNCAGGACCATGAATAAAAAGCTCTGCAGGAAGCTTTCACCTGGGTCCCCCCAGATTTCATTCCTGGCGTGAAGTTGACTTGTATTTACATTTGATGTTTACCAACTGCAAGTACATTTCCCACAGATGCATTATTATTTTATACGTGTGGAAAACGTTTGAAGGAGGTACTGTTGGTAAAAACAACATGGGTAGTGACACTATATTCGCCAACAAGAGGAAAAGAGCCAAGTAATTTTTATGTAGGGCATAGCAAGATCAAAGATTAAAGATGCATGTATCATATTTTTAATAAATTGTGCAGCTCTGTGTAGCTAGTGTAGAGCTTCTATGAATTGGGAGAGAGAGAGGTCGCCACAGAGGACACCGATAAGTGTGTAGAAGCCAGGCTGTAAAGACTTTGAAAGAATCATAAGAATTTTTAAGGGANTAGAGAGATGGTTCAGGGGTTCTTGCAGAGACTTGGGTTCTATTCCCATCATGATGGCTCACAACCTTCTGTAACTCCTGTTCCAGGGGATCCAGTGCCCTCTTCTGTCCTCTGTAGGCAATGTACACACATGATGCATAGATACACATGCAGACAAATCACCCATACCCGTAAAAATGAAAGTAAGTAAATCTGGGGGNAAAAAAGGAGAATTTTTAAGGTGATCAAATCAAAGATATGTGGAAGATAACTGAGCAACGAAAGTCAGGAAAGGGCTTAGAGATTCCCACTGACTATCCAAATAGCAGCACTCGGTCAGCCAAGAGAAGTAGAGGAGAAAGATTAGAAGATACTAGCATTGAAATGCAGTTGGGGGCTACCACCTTTGAGATATTTGTGGAACTTCAAGTTGGAAATTTATAGTAAGAAAGTAGAAAACATGCATCTGAGGTTTCAAAGAAAACTCAGGAGCAGCTATTTAAAAGTCAGCATGCACACCCACACTCACACATGTGCATACCCCAGAGCTATCAGGGTGCAGCAGTGCTTTAGGGGAGAGACACTGAAAAGCCTATGTAGGCGCTTCCTTTGGAATGAGAGTAGACTAATGGAGACAGAGTGCTGGGAATCAGGGTGTATGGTCAGCAGTGGGCCTGGGGATGCCGCTCAGGGGTGGAGCACTTGCCTAAGCTTGCTCAAGGTTCNGATTTGGGTCTTAAGAACTGGGAAAGAAAAGAATCATCAAAGGAAAAAAACCTAGAAAAAGAGTGAGAGCAGAAATGAAATGACAGAGCTCACAGGGGAAAAATTAACATGGATGTTGCTGGAGAGCTGGCTCAGCAGTTAAATGCACATAACTGCTCTGCAGAGACCTGGGTTTAGTTCCTAGCACCCATATTGGGTAGCTCACAACCACCTACAGCTCCAGCTCCAGGAGGGTCTGATGCCTCTGGCCTCCTCTGGCATCTGCATTCACATACATACACATACCACATGTGCACACATACATAAACATAATTTTAAAAATCTTTTTTAAATTCACACATGGGACCTGGGAACTGAGTCTTAAATAAGATTTTGTCTAGATGATGGGGTAAAAGAATGATATCCTTAGCAGAGAAAACTGTTGTATCTGAAGACTTGAAAAGCAAAGGGACTCAGAATTGCAGAATCAGTACTTCTGGGTCCTAAAGCACAGTGTGCGCAGGTAACAGTAACCAGGCCTGGAGCCAGAGACACGTGCTGGTGATGCGTTGTCTGGGAAATTGTGGTAACAATTCCTTAGCTTGATGCTTTCTAATCTTTGTTGTCCTGGCACAGATAAAGCAGCAGTATGTGTGACATGCTGGAGTGACAAAGAATGTTGCAAGCACTCCAGCTGCCATAAGACACCTGACACCTGACCCCACAGCACTATGCAGCGGGGACTGACTGTGATCATAAAAGTCATGCATGACCTGCCCCAGATCTCTGTCTCCTAATGGAATTAACTTAGGACAGTGCAGTAAGGCTCATCAAGAAAGTTGATCAGAAAATAAGAGTATCGTGTAATGTGGAGGAGAAGTTCCAGGGTGCCCCATGGAGGAAGCAGCAAAGCTGGTGATGGGGTGCACACCAGTTTGTTAAAATACTACTGTGGAGTTGGCCAGAATCAAGGCGAAATGGACACAGTCCTTCTGTGGAGTCCTAAATTGGCCCAAGATCTCTGATGCCATGTACACTTTTAAGAGTTTCCCCAAACCACCCTCGGGTTTAGTAATTTGTTAAANGTTAAAAGTCACAGAGTTTGGGAAAGCACTATACATAGGGTTAAGCATGGATTCTGAGAGTTCCAGATGCACACCCTGGGTGACATCAAGGTGTAGCACTGTGCACAGAGTATTGCTGACCAGGGAAACTCACTGACCTTTGGTGTTCCAGAATTTTTACTTGAGGCTTCATTGTATGAACAAGGTTGAACTGCTGCCCTGTGGTTCATNTGCAGCCTTCCCTGCTCACTAAAGGGGAGGTTGATGTGAACTGCCTCAAAGCTCAAAGTGGTTGTTGAGGCTGGGCCAGTCCCTATCCAGAGTTAACTCTTAGTGTAAGCCGTCTAGGTGCCTCACATAAACTGGCAGGTTTGGACCCAAAGGGCCTGCATGTAACAGTTCATGGTATAACTAGGATGATCCCAACATTCAGCGGTGGCCTCTCAGGAGCCCATCTTTCCTGGGGACAGAGGGAGGCCAAGTCTTTGTTCTCCCGTTCTGCTCATTCAGGTATTTATTCAGGCCAGAGACTTAATTGGTAAACAGTAAAAAGATTCCTATCTTCACAGTCTTTACAGGAGACTGTGAAAAAGAAGGAAATTGGCCCCAAAGGCAAGTGCTTTCATTTTCATAGCATAGTCTTGATCATAGAAATTCCATAGCTGTAACTGCCATTATGTGTTGTTATTTTTCTCAGATTCTAAACAGTATTGATATTCACTGAGCCCTNCAGCCCTGCTTTAGTTTTCAACCTTTAACACAGTTTAAAATTGAGATGTCTCAACTATTTTGCTCTCAAACACTCAGCGGAAGACTACTTTTTACAACATTTGCTCTCTTTGAATTTGCATGTGGGCCCTTGTTTCATCCTCCTGGGATGCTGTGGTGTAAACAGTGGCAACAGTAGCAGCAAACCAGTGTCTTTGCCCATTGCCCATGGTCAGTGTGTAATTTCCGGAAAAAATGATGTTAAATTTGACGGCATGCCTAAGGAGCCATGCAACCAATGTTCTCTCCTCCCCAAGGATTGACAATGAAATGTCTGAAAAAGGGAACCCACATAGACCACTTGAATTTTAGCAAGAGTGGAGGTCAGAGTGGAGGTCAAACATACATGCACGAACACATGCACGCTCACACAAAAACAGCTTCTAAAGTTAGTTTTTATCATTAGTTGTGGCAAGAAATATAGAAATTTGGCTACCAAATAGGCTTATGGCTTTCTGCTATAGGAAAATGGCATCTAATGAGATTGTCGCTCTCCATAATAAGGGCTGAGGTCTTGAGTGTGTTTTGTTATAAAAACTTAACATGAGAACAGCAGAGCCTTCCTCAGGCTTGCTTTACTATGGAGGTCAGTCATTAATTTACAGTGAAAGAAAAAGCAAGCTATAATGAGGGAGAAGAATTGGATTCCCTCCACCTGAAATCTGTTAAAGCAGCATATGGAGTTATTGGGATAATTGTGCATAGTAGTGATGAGGAGCACAATTGAAGTTGCTTTAGGATTTCAGTTTTGATCTTAAAGATTCTCATTTTTCCTTCNGTCCACTCTTCCTCTTCTTCCTACTCTCTCTCCTTCTATCCCTGAAATTGCTCTGAGCATGTGTTCCCCTTCCTTTATATTGCCAGAGTGTCAGGGTTCCCCAAGTTGCCGTGCAAGGACTGATTGTTGTGGAGGCATCCTGAGTACATTCAGTAAGCACGGCATTCTATGAGTATGTGTGTCATTCATGGAAATGGTCGTGTGTCTGTGACAAAGTTTGCTCTGTTGTATGATAGAAGCACTCTCAGAAATACATTTTATACTTTGTTTTAAAGTGAAGGTGTATTTAAGCTCTGAGCTAAGAGACAGGTCCANCTAAGATCAAATTCCCTTGAGTTTAGAAGAGAAAGAAATTATGAGTCAAATTTTAAAATAATTTTGTCATTTTAAATTTAAGGAAAACCCTTTATTTGTTCTGATGAAAATGTCAGCAGTCATGGAACTGTGGTAAAAATAATGAAAAATCACTGGCCTGGGTCTGCTTAAATTGAAAACATTTTTTAATTAAAGTTCGACAGTATTTTGTGCTTCCTTTGCCTAGCCACGTCCTGTCTTGTTCTTTTATTCAGTCCTCTATAGATGAGAACTGATTTCATTTTGAAATTAAACTTGAAGGTGTGCCACGCTGTGGCCTGGTGTTNTTTTCTCTTACCTACCTTAGGGGCTCTGTTGTCACCAGAGGCCATTCTCATCAGTTCTTTTTCTAGGTTGTAAAGGGGCTACTTTTTTTTTCAACTTTCTTTTTATTTATTCTTTGTGTCTTTCACATCGTGCATCTCAGACCCGTTCATTTCCTGTCCCTGTCGGTACACAGGGAGCTGCGCTTTAAAAAGAAAAAGACTCTAATTGATTCTGAGTTGCAGATATTTTTGTAAAATATTTTAATTGGCTTAAACAAACATATTGCAATTTAAGTCTTTTATTTTAAAAATTACATTATTATGGGTGAAGGTCAGAGGACAACTTGTAGGAGTTGGTTCTCTCTTACTATGTGGGTTTTGGGCTATAACTTGGGTCATCAGGCTCAGCTGCAGATGCCTTTGCTCCCTGAGCATCACACACACACACACACACACACACACACACACACACACACACACACGAAACAACCCAGGTTAAGTCTTAAGTGGTAAAGAATACTCGTAATGCTTTATGTGACAATAGAGCTCTCCCCAGTGAGAAGTCCACTGAGATGCTAATTATAGTTACTAGTGAACACAGAACCCAAAGGGCGCACACATCTGCAAAGATAAAGGATGGAGGAGTTCATGGGCCTTTCTCCCTCTTCTTTTGTCATTCTCTTTGCTTGACTATAGGTCGTCATTGCCAGAGCTGAGATGGTTCACTGCTCATCTCCTGCTGCTTTCTTAAGAGTATGATTTTGTCTTTTACTTATTGTAACTACATGTACTACANTAGGAAATGGGAGGGACTTTAAAGTGTAATTTGTTCTCAAGAGATTTTCCTTTCTGGTAAATTTATTCTCTATTTCCAAAACTGATGGCACTTTCTATGGCTGTCAGCTGTAACCCTTCGGGTCTGGCNGGTTCTGTTGAATTTTGCTACTTGCAGTGAAGAATTCTTGTTCTCCCTTAGTGTCATAGGTGACTGTCTCCTGGCCAGTTACATGCTAAATACTGTTGTGTGCCAGTCAGGTTAACTTTCTGTTACCACTGTTCTNCTTTAAAGCATGCCAAGTCTGTTTTCTAAACACACAGCACAGTAAGGAAAATAAATAAATAAATCTTATTTGATAGTCTTGTCTTTTAACATGAAAGCCTGAAAAATATTGTTATAATTTCATAAAGACTTTGTTTCCTTTCCAAGAAAAATAAAATGAATTCAGCTATAGGGTACATTCCCAACTAACGCTACGAAATTAATTTATTACCAGAGATAAGAGAGCATGAAGTAAAAATAGATAAGTACGGTATATGACCCTAATATCAAAGAAAAGTAAAAACCACTTATCTTGGAATAGATCAGACACACTGTTATTCAAACCATTCAGGAATGTAATTACATCCATCTTTTATAAGCCTATCAATCAGGGTTATTTCTCTAAGTTTGCTGCTGTACTACATTACTGGGTTTATAAATACTTCCCCAGAATGTTAGAGTAGCACTAAAGATCTGTATCACACTGTGGCTCAAAGAAACCACCACTCCAGAAAGGTGCACGGAGGAAGCTTGAGATGGAAAGAGCCATGTGCCATGTGTGCGTCCTGCTGAATCCATTCAAGCAAGGCAGCTGCCTGAGGATGTGTGGCCAAGGAAATGTGAATGCTGACTGGTCAAAGAAGAAATTATTGAAGTGGGTTTTGGTTTGGGATATGAAATACAGTATTTTAAGGTTTCTTAGGGCTTTTTTAATACATACAAACCAAGTTTGTTGATAAAATTGTCTGAAATTTGTTTCTTAATAATGCAAAAGTAGAGTAAAAGATTGGGTTAGATTGGCTAAGCAGATGCTACCATGTTTGGTGCGTGTTTTCTCCCTCCCTGTTGTGGTGGCGGGGGCGTCTCGTGTGGTGGTGGGGGGTCCAACCCAGGGTCTCATGTGTGGAGGCCCACACACTCTTGGTGCTAAAGGGAAATAGCTTGAAATTCATTGAAGAGGAACTAGTTGTTTATTACATTAGCCTGTTTCTGTGTACATTTGAAATTTTCCCTAGTAAGTTTTTAAGTATGTAAATTCATGTGGCATGTTTGATAGAATTATGGTCTGGTGCGGTAGCTTGTAAATTTAAACCCATCATCTGTGTTGAAATAAGTTCAGAACCTCATCTGTGAAATTATGGAACTGGAACAATTGTTTCTTGGGTCCTTTTTATCTCTAAAGTTCGATAATCTGTATACATTAAATAAAGATATTTCAGATGACCCCAGCAAACATCATATAAAGGAAGGGTTTTTTTTTTTTTCTTTTGTGTAGAAAATATGATGAGAATTGAAGTGTGAGTCCCTAGAAGATAGGACAGAGCCTTTGCGATGGCCTTCCCACCCCTGGTACTCACCATGAAAGGTGCTCATTAGACACGTGTTAAGTTGATGAAATTACTCCTAGCCGTCTTCCTGCTTCACAGGCCTCATTCCCACTGATGTCAGTTTCAAGAGCCCTACTGACAGTGTTATGACAGCACTAAGTAAATTATTCCCACCGAGTGTATACCTAGAAAACAGTAGAACTCTGGGGCTGCCAGGGTGATTCAGTGGGTGAAAGCATTTGCCACCAACCCTGACAACCTAGGTTCAGTCCCCAGAATTCACTTGATGGTTAAGAAAGAGCAGAGCTTGAGAGCGCTAACTCCCTCAAGTCCTTTGACCTATATGCATGTCATAGCGTGTTCATGTGCATACATAGACATACACAATAAATTTAAAAATTAAGAAAATAGTACTCATTGACCTATTCCTTTTATTACTTAACATGTACTATTTCAGACTGTAAAATGGAGAGTGGGAGTTATTTGACTAAATGCATTTTATACCCACACTCTACGTTCCTCACATGCCCTCTTAATTTGGTTAAAAATACATCATGAGAAACTGAGAATCTGAAACTATGATTTTGAATTTATTTTTCTGTCAACAGAGGGCTCCCGCAAATTGATAGCACGTCTTTCTAAGGTAACATTTACCTCCTCACGTCTTCAGCAGCTATCAGACGTGACATAGGACATACCCATTGACCCTAAAATTTTTCATCAGAATCCTGCACTGGAAGGGGGCAGCCCCAGCCAGACAAGAGACTCATTTCAATTTTAACGGCTGTAATTAAAGGTTAATTCACAGAGTCAGGATTAACGAGGAAAGTACAAATGATAGGCAAGCAGCTGCCTTTATGATACAAGATCAGAACAATGCAATTACAGTAGGAACTAGAAAAAAAATCAACTTTCAAAAAAGGGTCCCTTAATGAACAAATGAAACTATGATCACTAAACATAAATTATGAGATAATGCTTAAGGAATCCTATAAATTGACACTGTGCACCTAAGTATATTCTGTCAACAGCGGGAACAAAGGTTAACACTGGGAAGTTTCTTTATTTCTAAGTTGCCAAAAAGTATGAGACTGTGCTTAAATACGATGTTTTTAGATGGCGATGTGTTCTCCACTCCCTTCTTGATGCCCAGTGGTCTCTGTGGAGTCGTAATTGATTCTCTTTTCCTGCCCAGCTCTGCCACATGTTTCTTTTTATACTTTGGCCCTATTTTCCTTACAAAACTCCACTTCCTCTGATGTTAACTTGAAAACTGACACACAACATAATTTTCAGTTACATTATATTTACATCTTTTGTAATTTTTCTTAAAACTCAAGCTCAATGCTATATTTTATTTTATCTAGACTATATTACTCTCTTTCTGTGTGATACATCTTTAACCTTGGGGCACTGATCCAAGCTTTTATATGTACTGTAACTTGCTAGAAAACTCCTATTTACTATGCTAGACATCCTTCTATGAAAGCCTCATATAGTGGCCGGCACATAGTAGGACCTCAGCACGTTACCATCTTAAGCTGTTTTTATGCTATTACAATTGAATCCAGATACTTCTTTTTAATTATTTGAGTCCTAAATTCTGTCATATAGTTATCACCTGTCACAGAATGCAAAGAGAAATTATAGACACTTAAGCTTAAAGGTAGAAAGAATGCCATAAATACAGACCATAGAACATGATTCCCCGGAAGCTTGAGTTACGTCCATTGCGTTCGAGCTGGTTCCATGCAGTAAATCTTATGCTGGAGCAAATCTAAGTATCGATGCCTAGAAGCTTATAATCTGGTAAGATGGTTCCTGAAAAAGGAGAAACTGGTGTTACTTGGAGATTTGTGTCATCTGATAGCAAAAGTAGGAGCTACTGCTGCCTGAGGAAAGGAGTTGTAGATGTGGTACAGGGTTACTTGAGAGGTGATTTTTATTTGTTGTTACGCTGACAAGTGCTGGAGAATTTGTGCCATGTGTTCATCATGGGAAACCTGAGGAAAATTGATAGTGTTCCCTGGTATTTAGATTAACCCAAGCATTGTATGTGGAGTAGTACAGCATGCTGTTTTGAACAATATTTTGACATTAAGAACTCCACAAAATAGTATTTAAGCCCCTTTTGGCGTGGGCAGTTGATAACTTTTCATTCATAATTAGCTCATAGAGAACCGGGAGACATTTCAGGGAAATTGAACTGTCAGTGGGTAGAAACAAGCATTTGACCTCATCACATTGAGTGGGGCCCATCATAATTTGTTCATTTGGTGCCCATCAGCCCAGCCTCATCTCTCATACGGCACCTCGCTGACCTTCCCTCTCCAATTCCGCTCAGTTCAGCTTTAATTATGACTCTGCAGACCTGGAGAAATATTGCAGCTTGCTCTCAAAAACCCTGAACTGCCACTCACCAAAAGATTGGTTTTTAACAGGTAATAAATGCCCAGAGGAAATGGTGCTGTGTCCACACGCAGAGCCCGGGCTTCTTTTGAGCCTTGGCTGGCTCTCCATGTACCACTGTTGCCCACAGCATTATGAGCAACGTAGCTTGTGACTGACTTCACCCCTACAAGGAGACATGAGAAGTTCTTCATATGGGCCAGCTTTGGTAGTTGCTTGGTCTCTGGTGAATCCCATAGCCTGTTGAGAAACTGTTTAGGTAAAGTGTTAACATTTTTAGGATGTTGCCTTTTCACTTTTCTGCTTTGGTTAATAATTGCTTCTGTAGATTGGCCACCCCAAAGAGAGAGGGTNAGAACCATGAATGCCTCTTGTAGCAGTAGAGTTCACTGTAGTCCATCCAGCATTGACAGAAGGAGCACTACTGAGTTAAGTGTTGGTTCTGATGACAAGCAAACAATGAAGTTAAAGCAGCATCCGGTTGCCTGGCAACACTGCTGTCTGTTCTGTCTGTCCCACTGAGGCTGGCGTTTTACAGAGATGCTCGATTGCAATGAGGGACTGTTTAGGAAGACAGCATAAAGCTTCTCAAAATAGAAAATTTAACTTTTGCTTTCAAATTATACCCCTACAGACTTCATTGCAAATAAAAATACTGAGAACTGTAGTCCCATCCTGCACATCCTTGTACTGAATGTTGAACTGTCAGCAGGATTTTCAGGTCATTTGACAAAAAGGATACAGGTGCAGTAGCAGCACTGAAGGTGACTGCTGTTCCCATCAATCACTTTGCCTTTCTTTAAGTTGATACATAATGGACCCCTTCAATCAGCTTCCATATTCTTTGTCACTTGTTTGGGAAGAAGAAAAAAAAGGAAGGAGAGTGGAAAGGCCGGGCTGTGAAGTCAAGGTTAGGAAATGAATTGTTATTTACTCAGGGTCCAGAAGTGTCGTTGTGAAGGGGCTTGCTCTTCATAAAACATTGGTTTGAGCTGCGTGGTGATACACAGTTGGAAGTTCTTGCAGTTCTCTGCGTGGGGGCCATGCTGTTCAGAGTAGTGATCCCAAATGTGAACTTGAATTAAGACATTGCGTGGTGCCAGAGACATGTTTTGTGTCAGAAAAATTTTCAAATCACCATTCCTTTTATTTCCCAAAATTGCACCAAGTGTTTAACCATGAGAGCATCATTCTTCGGGGAGTGTGATGTGGATCAGCCACCAACAACTTAGCTCTGTACCTTCTGTCGTGCTTAATTTGAATCAGAGCTTTCTCACATTGTTGGGAGGGAGAGGGGGGTTTGGGGTGGAATTTGTAAGTTTTCCCCGTTTTCTAGAACTTGTAGTTAGTCCTGTTCACCAAGTCTGAATTGCTCACTTTAAACAAGCAGCAAGTAAAGCAGTTTAAAAGAACTGTCAGGTATCAGCATCTGGCATGCAGGTTCCCCTTGGAAAACTAGCCCTTCGGACTAATTCCTTAGAGAATGAAACACACCTAGGAAAGGTCATCAACTCATCAATATTTTGATAAATAGACACACAGGAATCCTAACATAGCCCCCCCCATCATCATTGGGGTTATATATATTCTGAGATTGACCAGTGTGTTTTCTAGGGGTCTGTTGTTATAGATATGTGGCTTAATGCCTCTATCTTACTCCTAAGCCCTCAGCCAGAGGTGCTGTAATGTCAAAGGCAGTGTGGTGACCTGAACAGGTGTTAGATTATGCAAGGAAATTATGTACCCTGGATATGTGAAATTTGTTTCCTAGTTTGCTAAGAAGACGTTAGCTAGAATAAAAAATATAGCTTAATGTTCTTACTAGACTTGGCATCTTACTAGATTTGGCATTTATGTCTGGAGTGAATTATCTTGCTTTCAATTAAAACTTTAGAGATTATGGTTCCTTGATGAGTTTCCTCCAACCTCATTGATTCTATTAATAAATGCGCATGGAAGCTAGGTGCAGAGGCTCACATGAAACCCAAGGTCATGGTGGGGGCGGGGGGTGGCTAAGACCAGAGGATCTTGAGTTCAAGGCTTTGTGTAGGCAACATAGTGAGACGTGGCTTGGGAAATAAATGTGCATGGATATCTTCTACTCTCTGTATATTGCAGTCTTAAGTAAGCCATGGCTGCAGTCTCGAGGCATGCTTACATTCTAGGGAAGTAGAAATCACGTGAGCTGGAAGGGTAGCACAGAGTCCAGGTGCAGAGATGTTTATTCAAAGGGTCTGTGAAGGAGAAGGACCAGTGCTGCCAAGTCTGTAGGGGGAAAAGCCTCTTTGTATTTGTAATATAGCCCTGAATTAAAGCAAATACCTTCTCTAGTATTATTTACATATGTGGCATTTCTACAAGACACATTTCCTATTCCACACAGGTTTCTGTCAGATCCATACTCACTAAATTGATGCTTTTTCTCAGTAGCATTTGTTACATATCTGGTGATGCCCAAGCACTCACTGGCACACCTGTGTTACTCATCTCTACAGTTGTAATGTGTGGCAGACACAAACAGCTGCAAGATGATTAGAACCTGCATTCAGAGAGTCACATAAGTAAACCTCAGACCTTTGTATTCAAGAAAGTGAATACAAATACTGAGACTTTGTTTCAGAAAGTGATATCTCTAGAAAAGGTGCCTTTTAAAAAAGTTTCTTTAGGGTAATATTCTTTATTAATACCCACGCCTTTCTAGCCCAGCATTATCAGTTTATTCTGCCCTGCCCAGAGTGCCTTCCATTTTTGTTTTCCTTCCTTTTCCATTGAAATGTATTTGTTCTGTAGTTCACTATAGTCTATCACTGCTGCTAATATTAATCTAAGAGTAGTCACATTTTACACTCGTATTTTACCAGAAAGACTCATACCTGCCACCTGAAGGAAGTTAAGATGCAGTGACCTTGAGAAGGGTCATCTTTTTATTTGTTCCTAGTGTCTACCAGTTAGCCACAAAAAGATCACAATCAACTCATGCTACTTACTAACATGAAAAGGTGGCTGCAGGGGCGAGTATCTTTTTTAAAACCAACCTAGTGGCAAACAGCTATCCTGGCTGTGAGCTATTCACACCCATTGTCTGTGGCAATTGTCATTGCCACCAGAGGGGAAGCACTGCAGGGGAGAGACTGCTGCCTCTCAGGTCTCACAGCCCCAGTGAATTTCCTGGATTCATTTGTCCCACCTTCTTCACAAGCAGATTCACAACACAAGAGTCCCCAATGGGAGGTGGCAGAGACTTGGGGGTTTTCTTACTAATGCAATGTATTTCCACAAACTTGATGGCTTAAAGCAATGCAAATTTATTGTCNTTTAATATTTTATGTATGAATGTTTTGCTTGTATGTATATATGTGTACCATGTGTGTGCAGTGCCTACAGAGGCCATAAAAGGGCATTGGAGTCCCTGGAAATAGAGGTACAGATGGTGGTGAGCTACCTACCTACCATATAGGTGGTAGGAGCCCAACCCAGGTCTTCTGCAAGATCATCAAGTGCTGAGCCCTCTCTCTAGCCCCACAGATTTATTATCATAATGTCCTCGAAGTCAGTGCTCCAAAATATGTCTCACTGATCTAAACTGAAAAACCAGGCTGGGCAGTGGTGGCTCAGGCCTTTACTCCCAGCACTTGGGAGGCAGAAGCAGGCAGATCTCTGAGTTTGAGGCCAGCCTGGTTTACAGAGCTAGTTCCAAAAGAGCCAGGGCTACACACAGAAAAAGTAAACAAAAAATCAGCATGGCCCTATTCCTTCTGGAACTGTAGGGAAAGGATGGAATTCTTAGCCTTTTCTACCTTTCCACCTTCTAGAGTCAGCTCACATTCCTTGGAGGCCATCGTAGGCCACAGTGATGCAAACTCTTTGACCATCCTAGGTCCAGATGGTATTCTAGCTGTGCAGATTATGGTCTCCTGCCTAATAAAACCATTGCCTCTGTCAGATCCTCTCAAGAAAATTTTGAAAATTTCGGAGCAAATTAATTTTTGCCTCTTGCTAGTGCTATCTTTTTTGATGTGTAAGAAAATACTAATATACATTTCAAAAGAGTCAGAATTACAATAGTTTTTTTTTTGACAAAAACAGTAATTTATCTCATTAGACAACTAGCTCATTTGTGTTTTTAAGGCATCAGAGAATTAAGTTACTTGTGTTTTAGAAAAAGGCTAAAATGTGCTAAGAAATTGTATTATTCAGGCTTAGCACATTGCTAGTTACACAGGACACAAGAATATGCATAAAGTTAAATGATACCTAAATTAAATAATGATGTCAAAGTGGCGTGTGACTAAGACCTATGGCAGTAGATATAGCAGCAGGAAGAGTTGAATTGATATGCTGGGCTGCAGCTGACCACTGTATTCTCAGTGTTATTTGATGTTTAACTTAGAGTTATTTCAAAGACTAGATGACAAGTAAGTGACAGTTTACTGTGATTTAAGTAAATCAGAACTAAAGTGAATTCTTTGTGCAAAACTGAAAAAAAAGTGAGGGTATTAAGAGATACTGGGGAGCTACACTTTGAGACCTTTTTTTAAAAAAAAACTTCATCAAAGTGTTATAGATCTATGAAATATTGTTCTCAAAATGAAATGATTTTTTTTTCCGAGAAGGCCCAGCCCAACATGAAATATGAAATTATTTCATGTCTTGCATTCCCTGGGCTAGTACTCTTTTATGTTGTTATGTGAAAGGGTTAATCATAGCTGACCTGTCTCAGAGCCCACTGTCAGTCAGACTGAATGCTCTGAACCAAGTGNTGGAGTTCATGCTGCCCTCTTCATAGTTGAGTATGGCAAATAACCCTGCATGAGCACTAATGCCTCCTGGTGGAGTTTAGAGTAAGGACCAGTGGGCAGAAGTTGGGGAATGAAAACAGCAGATTTTGGGAGCTGAGCGCTGGGTTAGCTCTTAGATGGACGGGCATTAACTAGGGAGCAGTGAAGCAGGGTTGCATTCATGCACTAGGAATTCTCAGACTGGTCTGGCTTCAACTCTGTTCCTGTTTGTAATGGTAGCTTATCCAGAAAGCTTACAAAGAAAACAGTCCAAGGGCACTGCTCAGTGATCAGGTGGGTGGGCACCATCCTGTATAGATATGGAACTTTGCTCTTGAAGAGTTGGATTTATTTCTGAACATCAGCCTTCTTAAAAGCAATGCATCACCCTCTGCCCACAAATGCTGCTATAGTCGGTGATCTGTTGGCTTGTCCATTTTCAGCTTGTAGTACAAAATAAATGAAAGCCAAGGGCATTACAATTGGGAGGGAAGGAGGGCTGTTATTTAAAGGGCTTTTAAATGATGTCACTATATATTCTTCTAACAACATCCTCTAAAAGCCTTTGGAAAAATAGCCCCTGCCTCCCTCTGTTGTTAACAAAGATGGTGCAGGACTGCTCTTTAGAAGGCTGTTAAATGGTGATCCTATATATTTTAACATCAACATCATTTAGAAACCTTTTAGAGACATCTCTTCAGCCACTGCTAACTGAGAGGGAGAAGGACATGGGGGAAGGGATTGCTTTTTTAAAGGCCTTTGGATGGCACTATCAATAAACACAGCAATATTGTCATAAAAGCCTTTTTCCAATGATGATTCAGCTTTTTTGATTTGTTCTTTTAACCTCGTGACCCTTTGTCATCTGACAGATTGCTGTTTCAATATTGACTGAAAACTCAGTTTACTAATAATCCCCCAAAATACCATTTATTGAACTTTGTAGAGCTTAAAAATCAATTACACATATACTGTCTCATTCGGCCCTTACAACAAGTAGGTGAAGCAGGCAGGATGTGTAGAATTATCCCCATTTTGTAGCTCTACCCACTGTCCTGGTCACCTTCATTCACTGCTTATTTATTTGTTTGTTTGTTTGCCTTGGGCAGGATCTCACTGTGTAGTTCTGGTTGGTCTGGAATTTGTTTTGTAGACCAGGCTGGCCTCAAACTCACAGCAGTCTGCTTGTGTCTGCCTCTTAAATGCTAGTATTAAAGGCATACATCACCACCCCAGCACGTTCTGGTATTCTGATTAGTGGTATTCTGACTTGGTCTTCTAAAGTGCCCAAATACTAAGAGCTAATAGTTTTTAATTAGCATAAAAGTAAAATTCTGCAACTGATACTCTGAAGGTAGACCTGCAGAGGTTGCTGTAGATGGCAGTTAACACAGAGTCCCACAACTGGTCAGTGGGCATAGACTTTGGGGTGCACAGTCCTAAATGGGACACGTATATCTCCTCCCCTCAAGGCTCTGAGGTCGTTACAGAAGATGGGGTAGAAAGATTATAAGAGCCACAGGTGATGAATGACTTCAGGGAAACAGGAGTCTCCAGATACAACAGGACAGATATACTATGAACTCTGAGCAGTCATGACAGTATGCTCAAGACTTGTGCAAGCTCAAACCAGACAAAATCTCAGCACGGAGGAGGGGAAGTAGGAACAGACTNCCACTCATAGTTGAGAATCTATGGACCTTGACCGCTGCTGGGTGAGAGAAAGTGGGTTTTATCTAATGATGTGACTCTTGGCAGGTTGACTACCCATCAAGGCAGGCTTCATGTCCAGGAGCAGGTGGACAGCACAGGCTGGACTTAATGGGGTAGGGGCAGGATATATGAATGAGAGTAAAGGTGGGTAAATAAGGATGTTTGAGAGAGTCTGGGAGATGAGGGAAGGGGTGATAGGATCAAATTACATTGTATGAAATTCTCAAATAATTCATGAAAGCATTTAACATAGAAAACTAAGTTAATATAAATATGAATAGGAGTGCAGGTCATCAGTGGCTTTGCTCCATATACTTGGTCTCCAAAGACCCTCAGGTTCCTATACTGTAAATCAAGTAGTCTGTCAGTGAGAGATTTTAAATGTTTATACACGGGTCAGGAAAACTGTATATGATTGTATAAACATTTGTCTGTATCTCTNTTTCTGTCTTGTGATCTCTAAGAACCCATTTCCCCATCCTTGCACAGTGTCAGGGATTTCTCAGTAAGCTTGGTACCTGAGACTGGCGCTTGTGATGTTTAAGGAACTCTTGACACTCTGTTCTGTCAGACTGAGTAAAGTATCCTAGGTGGGGTCTATTATTTCAAATTAACATACTCAATGATGGAGATAACTTTTCCTACCCCTTAGACTTTTATCTGGATGAGATCCGTGCCCCTCAA
>LZPO01008017.1:39148-77716 GCA_001675575.1 Neotoma lepida
TGTGTGTTCCTCGGGATCCTAGGCAGGTGTTCTACCCCTTAGCTATATTCCTAGCCATTTTCCTTTTCTGTGACTGAATTTATCATGTAGGAGAAATACATTTCTTTGCCCTCAGTGAATCAGGTCCCAGCAGTCCTAACCTCGGTAGTGATGAGAGGGTAGATCTGAGGAGTCAAAATTGCCANCTATCTCCCCAATCGGCATCACCTTCTCTCACCTCTTCTGCTCGTCTTTCTTCCTCACCTCATCTTAGATAACTTATTGTGCATTAAAAGCAGGAAAATCAGTCTGCTCTTTTGAATACATACCTCTCTTAGCTCAAGACCCTATCCTGATTCCTTTTACTTTCCATAAATTGAAAAGTAAACGGAACACAGGATGAATACTGTTCTAGTGTCTTTCTATTCATACACAGGATATAAAGCACCCTGAGGTGTGTAATTGCATTTATTGTGTTTTTAAATATCTTTAATCTGTTAACTGCCATTTAGGAATCAAGATATTTTCATGCCCCCCCCCAAAAAAAAAAAACAGAAAAAGGAAACCTAATTTTTCTTACAATAGTGCATAAGATGCAGCAGTAATAGCCCTTGTCTCTGCATGCAGGAGGCAAAGGTGGCCCTCATCTATGCATGCAGCAGGCAGTAGTGGCCCTTGTCTCTGCATGCAGGAGGCAGCTGCCACTGGACCCTGATTAGCCTCCCACACAGCATGTACTTCCCAGATGCCCATCAGAGTGTCAGGGCCTTCTACTGTACCCCTTGCCATTTTTAAATATTTTCTTAAAATACTTAGTTTGTATGGGCGGAAACAGTTCCAAGGTATACTTGGGAGAAGCTTCAGCCAAAATCATCATTGAAAGTGATGTTAGTTCGTGATGGTCTGGGGTGTATATGAAGCCCTGGGTATGACGTGATGGTCTGGGGTGTATATGAAGCCCTGGGTATGANGTGATGGTCTGGGGTGTATATGAAGCCCTGGGTATGANGTGATGGTCTGGGGTGTATATGAAGCCCTGGGTATGANGTGATGGTCTGGGGTGTATATGAAGCCCTGGGTATGACCCCAGCAGCCTCCCATAAACCCTACAGGAGGTGGAAGCAGGATGGTCAGACGTTCAAGGTCACCTTCAGCTACAGGAGGGTGTTCTGAGCTATTCCAACTCTTATCTAAAAGAAACAAAAAGGGATGTAGGTTTCTGTCACTGTGGCCTCCATTTTCTGACATTTACAGGGAATAAAGCCCTTGGCCCAGGACAAAGTCAGTGAGTTTTCCTCCTTACTCTGGACTCTGTTGCACATAACTGTTCTGTTCTCTCCATCTGACCCCGGCGTTGTGGGACTTTCANGAGGCATTTTATAAACAGCATCATGCTTTGTATGTGTGATACATATCAGGAGGGAAATAATGGTTTCTAATGCAAAGCCTACTAGACTTTCATAAACAACCAAGGTAAAGTGAGTTAGTTTATTCAGACGTCACCAAATGCCAGTATTTTATGCTTTGATAATTCAGAAAATATAAAAACTCTCCTAGTTTTTACAGGATTATTTTGCAAATTTAATATATTGCCAAGGAATTATAGAATATACCAATTTGTGATTCTTTTTTTTTTTAACTGCTTGCTATCTAGCCCTTTTTACCTAGTTTAAAAATTAGTTTAGTTAAGCAATGTCGAATAGCTGATATATGGGTTGTCTATGGCTGGAAATGTTATCCAAAGGTTAAAACAGTAGAACAATATTAATGCTTCCTTGGGCTGGCATAATGAGTTGATGAGTTGACCTTTTATTGGCCTATGTAGAATAGAAGAAATAAATACAATAAATTTCATAGTATGACGTTAATGCGACATTAAAATATGAATGTCGTTGCCTCAGTACTACTTATGGGCTTTTCATTCTGAGGAAAATTTTTATGGCTATGATATTTCATTCATTTTGGGGCATCGATTGAATGCTTTTAAGGTAAAGAATTCTTTTCCCTATGTGTAACACAGCCCAGACCCTGTCACCAATAGATTACGGCCAGTTATGGTGTGTGATTATATCTAAATTAGCCCCTCCGTAGTCATCTGAAGAATGCAGCAAAACCAAGTATTTTGTTTTAGTGTTTTGTAAAATAAGGGAGTCAAAATGTTTTATTCACTGAATGTGTGCCCATCTTAAAGGACCCGGCAGTATTCTTACTAGTTACCAATCTGTTTTATTTTGCTTTCAAATCCCTGGATTTTGCCTTCCCATTAGCAGGGAGCTGAATTCCTTGTAAGAATATTAGAACTTATGTGCCTACTTTTCCAAAGAGATTTAAAAGGTGAATGGGAGGGCATAAGGACTAGCATTAGACTGTTTCCACTGCACTACAGTAAGTCCAGAAACAGTGTGCAAATATTGTAAAAATCCATCATACGAATAATTTTATGCGATTATTTTGCTCTTGAAGTGTTCATATAGTAAAACATGCCACTGATCATGAACTGTCCTCCAGAATTAGCACGTCACTAAGCTCACAGTCCGTTATCATTAACGTCCAGACAGAACCAAGCAGTGCCAGAGTGCTAGCAATGGGGCATCTCGAGTGCTGTCACCTCCTCAGATGAAATACAGGAGTACGTATGATGTGGGAGATCTGAATTGAATGCAGTCACGTTTGAGAGATGGCAGGATTTGCTACCACTGTGGTATATGATACAAACAAAGCCAAGCCACAGGATGTTTATAGTGCAGAAAAGGGTGTAAGAGTTCACAAAGGACAGCCAGGATATGTCTCACAAGTAGAGTGCTTNTTTACCTGGGCCCTATCTTCTGCTTCGGTAGGAGAAAAGGCTAGCCTTATAAGCAGTGAGACTAACAGCTGTGAGCTGATGACAGTGTGCAGCTCTAGAAAAGATGGGGTGTGTGAGTGAGTGTATGTGTGAAAGAGAAAGAGACTATATGACTATAGCCCTAAAGAAATGCTGATTGTCAAAGATTTAAGCAGCAAGTCTTACAGTGGTTTACTAGCTAGCCAGTAAAATGAAGTTATTAAGCAAATGAAATTCAAACTAGAATCAGAAAATCAAGATACCACAGAGTAAACCAACAACATTTTCAAATGTGTCTCAAACATGAGTCACGTTATAATGCCTAGTCTTCATTGAGCCTGTGAGAAATAAACATACCTTTTATATAGCAACTTAATGAATTAGTCTTTGTCCTGTCTCTGCTGCCCTCTCTGTTCATGGTGAGCATTAAGGGGCCAATCATACTTACTAACAGTCCCTAGGAGATGTTTGTCTACTGAAAGAAGTGTGCTGGCTGAGGTATAATGGCAAGATGTACCCAAAACAGATAAAGTTAGATATAAATGTCTTGTATTATGTAGTTGCAGCTCTTCTGAAAACGTAGAACAAAGTGAAGTCAAAAGGAGATGTTTTCTATTTTAATATGTGCTACATATGCTTTCATACATATTTAGGATGCCCCATTATTCTAAATTGTCTTAAGTNGAATGAAAATATGTAATTACTTGTCTTGTCTTCTTTTGCTACCCCTTTCCCCCAAAAAAAGGACAACAGTATTATATCTTCAAATACTTGTTTCCCATACTTGGTTAGTTGATAGTTGAATTTTCAACTATATATAAATGCCACTTTATTTTTTTTTCCAAGACCGCTGAGCCTACCACTAACTTACTTCACCCTGGTAAGTCCCTGGGTAATGCAATTAGACTTGTTTTGTTTCTAGTAATGCCAACTCTGTTGGGTAAAGTGGGCACAACTTAATGCCATCATCCAAATTTACTTTGCATTTTAAGTTGGATTTTTTTAGTTTGAAATTTTGAGCCCTTGTTTAAATTTTAACTTTTTATATCTAAGCAGTTTTGTGTATATAATTTCTATACATTTCAAAAGCTCGATGATTTCCATGAATTCTAGTCCAGCTTGAGCTACATAGAGAGTTCAAGACTAGCCCAGGCTACAGAGCTAGACTCTGTATTAAGAAAAAAAACAAAACAAAAAGAAAAATGTCCACTGCCTATGGAGACAGAAGATAGTCCAGGAAATGTGTGTCTCATTTCTCAAAAGAAGAAATAGGAATGACCAGTAGACACTTGAAAAAATGTTCAACACCTTTAGCCATCAGGGAAATGCAAATTAAAACTGCTTTGGCATTCTCTCTCACCTCAGTCAGAATGACTTCATCAGGAAGACTCCTGATGTGGGGAGGGCGTGGAGAGAGCACTGTGCACTGCACGTGGGGATGTAACTACGTGCAGCTGCTTTGAAAGTCAGTGTGAGTCTCCTCAGAAAACTAAACACAGACCTGCTGTGTGACCCGTCTACACTGGCAGGTCTTGACCTGCAGGACTCTCCATCAGCATACTGCAGAGGTGCCTGCACATGCATGGTGTTTGCTGCCCTGTTCACAGTAGCGAAGAAGTAGAGCCAGCCTAGATGTCCGTAACAGAGAAATGGATAAGGAAAAGGTGGTACATGCACATAATGGAATTTTTCTCAGCTGTAAAGAAAAATGGCATAACATCTGTATGGAAATAGATGAAACTAGAGATCATTACATTAAACAAAACAAGATTCATACCTCTTGTTTGCACTCAAGTGTGTGTGTGTGTGTGTGTGAGTGTGTGTGTGTGCATGTGCTTATAGATCGTGACAGAAAAGGGATCATGGGTGGGGAAGAAGAGATCTCTTAAGAGATATCTTGGTTACTTTTCTATCACTGTGCTAAAACCATGACCAAAGCAACTAATAAAGCAATGGATTTAATTTGGGCTAACAGTTCCAGAGAAGAGTAGAATCCATAACTATCACGGCAGGGAATATGGGAACAGACAGGCGGGCAATGGTGCCAAGAGCTTACATCTTATCCCCAAGTTGAGAGCAGAGAAAGAGAGAAAGCTCAGAGAAAGAGGGAACGGTGTGGAGCCCATCCCCAGTGACATACTTTGTCCAACAAGACCACACCTCCTAATCTTTCCCCAACATTTCCCCAACAGGTGACCAGACAGATGTTCAAATAGATGAGTCTGTGGGGGNCATCCTCATTCACACCACAGCAGGGAGAGGCAAGGGAATTTAATAGGTAGTGAAATTTGTGTGACATGAAACCAGGAGGGAGACTGCTTGGCGAATCGAAGGGGAAGGCAATAAGAACTGGATGAACCATCCATTGACACGGATGTAAAAGTTTTTCTGNGTCCCACCTGGGCTCCTGCAGCCGCTCAGACCCAAGTAAACACACAGAGGCTTATATTATTTTTAAACTATGGCCTAATGGCTCAGGCTTTTTATTAGCTAGTTCTTACATCTTAAATTAACCAATTTTATAAATCTGTACTTGCCATGTGGCTTGCGGTCTTTTAGTACCTTTACATCTTGCTTCTCCTGGTGGCGGCTAGCAGTGTCTGCTGATCTCTGCTTTTTTCTTCCTTTCTCTCTAGTTAGAATGTCCTGCTTAACCTTATTTTGCCTCACCATTGGCCAACAGTTTTATATATCAACCAGTTAGAGCAACACATATTCACAGCATACAAAACAACATCACCATCACACAAATACATGAAAATGCTGTGAAGCCCACCACTGATATGGCAACTTAAACAATGAATAAGGAGAAAATGATTCTCAAACAAATAGATGTAGTGTGTTCATTGGAGGATGCTCAGAGTTAACTTGAAAGAGTGTAACTTCAGAGTCATGAGTTTATAATTTCCTTTAATATTCTTAGTTTAAATTCCCTTATGAGCCATCATTAAATTTTTTTTGTTGTTGTTAAGTTTTTCGAGACAGGATTTCCTTGTGTGGCCTTGGCCATCCTGGGACTTACCTTTAGACCACCTTGTAGTCCACCTGCCTCTGTTTCCCAAGTGCTGAGATTAAAGGTGTGTGCCATGGCCACCTGGCTAAATTTGATTTTTTTTTTTTAACCAAAGATGACCTGAGTGTTGAGTGTTTCCTTTGCCTCTTTTTCACGTCCTCCATGCTTTCATATCTAAATTTCTCTCTTTCCAGCCTCTCTGGAGCCTGAGGGGTCTGTCACTGTGTCAGTGGGCATTGACTTCTGCGATTCTACACAGGCCGCCTGTTTCCAGCTGTGGTAAGCTCAGTTGTTCTTCTGTTTTTAGATTGCCTGTAGAGGAGAGCACATGGAAAGCTGGGCTTTCAGTAGCTTTTCCTGTAAGACAAACATTTAGACCAATGTGTTTTTGTTTGACATCGTGTCACTGCCGTGAGCTAGCTGCTTATATGTTGTGTACCTCTGGTTCTGTAGTAGTGTTTCTGGCACACCTGCCCTTACAGTGTGCCATATGCANTTGAAGTCCTTGCTTTGTTGCTTGAGGGAAAAGGCTATTACTAATTTTTTTCTTATGTTAATACTATTATGTTAATTCATTATGATTTAAAATTTGCAAGTCAGGACAAAACACTTTAAAGTAAATGTGTAGGTTAACTGTAGCAAACCTTTCTTTGTCATTTTCCCAGAAACTCGGGCCCAGTTTTAGAAAATTCAGGCAAAATGAACAGTTTAATAATATTACTGATAGCCCAAAGAAGGTTCTTTTTGAGGCAAGATATCATTTTGAGCTACAGCGAGTTTCTTAAGGAGAATATTACTGATTCTAAACCCGTACACTTTCCTCCTTTTACAAACTGAGGACATTTATAAAGTTGGTTAAGATGTCATAACCAAATGTTATCGCAGGCCTTACTTCTCTCATGTAGTGTGTATATGCTGATGAACTCCAGAGGCTGTGGGATCAGAGCAGAGCTAATTCGGCTTTGAGAGTCACCCTTGAGTTCCTTCGTAGGTTTTTCTGATACAGGGTGTGACTTGTTTTTTAGATGGAAGTTACTTGTTTTTCTTTAATAATTGAAATAGTTTATGTATCTGAATTTTATCCAGCTTAGGATAGAATTTATTATGATTTAAAATTTGCAAGTCAGGACAAAAACACTTTAAAGTAAATGTGTAGGTTAAAGGTAGCAAACCTTTCTTTGTCATTTTCCCAGAAACTCGGGCCCAGTGTTCTTTTATTGCCAAGAGGCGGCAGTGATGAATATGAACACTGCGGCATGCACATTGATTTTATGCAGATCATCACCTTTATGTTTTGGGAGGTCTGCTTTATTAGTGATATATAAAAACTGATTACTTTTCCCAACATTGCCTAGTAATTGTTTATTATTTTTCTATTAGACAAACAACACAGATCAATATTACTGAACATAGGCTATGAGTAACACCACTCTAAATAGATTTGCTTCCAACACCAGAGGTGTATTCATTTTAATGATCTCAGCAGTGTGAACCCAGTGACAAAGCTTGTACCAAATTAGACCAAATTAAACCTAAAATACCCCTTTATCTTACCAATTTACAGTCAGGTGTGTTCTTATTTTTCCATTTTTTCCTCATTAAAAAGACTTCTTTTATAGTCTCTTAGACCACATTTGTGTCTTGTCTTCTACACTTAGCCAGGACCTTTTAGGGAGAAATGCACACTGTAGAGTTTGATTTGTATCCTATTTTGGGTAGTATATGTCAACAGTTTTCTTTCAATGTCTCTTAAATTAGTTTTAGGAAAATGACAAATATATCTCACATAGCAATTAGCTGTCTGTTATGAACACATTAATATATTTTCTACTGTGAAGGTACAGATTACTAAGTTATTTTATATTTCATCTTGCACAAAAGCATGCTAGATCAAAAATTATTTTTTGTGTGTTCCAAAAAGAGCACTCTGTCTTGCATCAAGTGTAATTGATCCTGAAGCAGCGTAATCACAATTACTCACTTTCTTAATTGGCCTGCCCAAAATCAGAAAATGGAAACCGATCGGCGGTGTTTCAATCAATAGCTTCATAGTAGTGCTAGTGGGGGTGGGAGATAGTGGTAATGGGTAGATCAATCGGTCTTAGGTGCCAGTCACTGACTGTGCCTTTTGCATAGTAAGTGGCATCTTTGCTTAGTGGCGTGCTGTATTAGTCTTGATAGTTCAATAAAAAGAAGGGGAAGAGTAAGTAGGGCTGGTATTAAATTTTTTTGCCTGAAATACATTATATAATTCAATATGTAAAATTATGGGTAATAAGGACATGTTTGATAACAAGCCTTTGGAAATGCTGAGAATGTGGACTGAAGCCTTTAGGCCTCTTTCTGTTATGAGAAGAATGAGAATGGGGTAAAGTGATGCTACTTTAGTCTGTGTTGTTATGATCAGGTAGATGGATGGAGTGAGAGAGAAAGTGATGTGCATAGTTATAACAACTCCCTTTTACTCTGCATTTCAAATCATTACCAAAATAAAATATATAATAGCCACAGGTCTATAAAATGAATACTGCATAAACAAGTCCCCATCCTGGTGGTGAGTGGGTAGGACTATATCAAAGATAATATGTTGTGGCTTAAGTTAGCTACAAGACAGCACTTGCACCCACTGTTTTTGTCCAAAATCCACTAAAAAAAAATACCCATTCTTTAAAAGGTAAGTGTATAAAAAGAGACAGAGAAAGAGATAAAGAGACAGAGAGAATGCCATTAGCTGACTGACCAGAAATAGTAAAGAATTATTGGCCATTAGAAAACAAACAAGAGCAGATGAATACTCAGTGAAAAAATTGAAACCATGGGATGAAAGACTCCTGGAAGAGACGCCTGAAGTGTAGAAACAGATGGAGGGGGATACCAGGCACAGAGTGAGTGTGAAGAGGAAAGGTTAGGAAGGTTGAGGAAGCCATTTGGGAATTAAAGAGTTACCAATTCCAGCCTCTGCCTCCCGACCACACCTCTGCCGCAGACATGGTCTGAGGCCTAAGGACACCATTGCAGCATCAGTGAGGCTGCCCAAAAGGACT
Organism: Neotoma lepida; assembly: GCA_001675575.1. NCBI lineage: Eukaryota > Metazoa > Chordata > Mammalia > Rodentia > Cricetidae > Neotoma > Neotoma lepida. The sequence continues at coordinate 48,009 of LZPO01008017.1, forward strand.
TTACGGATGTGAGGGCCACAGGAGCATGGAGCTTCAGTTGTTCCCAGGGAAGCAGAAGTGATCAGGGATGGAAGTGCAGTTCTGTCCTCGAGGGTAATAGTCTCAGATCCCTCCTAGCTGAGGGGAAAGCAGCCTCAGTATATGTTGCCTTCCTGCCTCCTCGGTATATGCCCTGTTTTTTTTTGTTTGTTTGTTTGTTTTTTAAGATTTATTTATTTATTATGTATTATGTTTTCTGCCTGCTTATATGCCTGCACGTCAGAAGAGGGCACCAGATCTCATTATAGATGGTTATGAGCCACCATGTGGTTGCTGGGAGTTGAACTCAGGACCTCTGGAAGAGCAGCCAGTGCTCTTAACCTCTGCACCATCTCTCCAGCCCCAGGTTTATGCCCTTGTAACCAGTCTGTGTCTTACTCATTTAGTGAACCCCATACCTCAGAGAATAGGAGTCAAGTTTCTACCATGATAGTAATTGCTAGCATTTGTTAAGTACTTAGAATGTGCTCACTGCTGCTCCAAACACTTAAAAGTGTCAATTTATTTAATTTCCACATTGGTCCTTAACTTAGTTTTGTCCCCATTTTACAGGTTAGTAAACTTGAGGCATAGGAAAAAAGATATCATAGCTAATGTATAGTAGAACTTGGTGTGTCCTGTTACAACAGTAACTGCACAGTTGTGGATGACCAAGCTTTGGAGAGAAAGCTGAAAACTGCAGTGTAGAAGAGAAGGCTGATGTGGACACAAAGACTCAGGGATTGTGAAGGGAGCAGATATGCAGTAGGGTAGACACAGCTCTGGAAGGCAGGGCCAAGGAAATAACTGGAGCAGGTAACAGAAACAAAAGGGACAGGAGCCTAGGAAGTAAAGGACATATAGAATTAACTATAGAAACATATAGAATTAATATAGAATTAACTATAGAAAAGCATTTCCCCAAACAAAAGAACAAACAACCATCAGATTGAAAGGCTTACCAAAGATGAGTGTGAAAGATTCAAAAAGACCACATTCCCCTGAAAATTTTGAAAACTATCCCATCAGCTTCTACTGTTTAAAAAAACAAAGACAAGAAACAGCTTCNCTAAAAAAGAACAATGTGAGCCGGGCATGGTGGCGCATACCTTTAATCCCAGCACTCGGGAGGCAGAGGCAAACAGATCTCTGTGAGTTCGAGGCCAGCCTGGTCTACAGAGTGAGTTCCAGGACAGCCAGGGTTACACAGAGAAACCCTGTCTCAAAAACAAACGAACAAACAAACAACAACAACAACAAAAAAACAGAAAAGCAATGCAAAAGGAGTGAGATTTCTCTCAGACTACAACCTTTAAAACATAAGGCTTTCAAGTACACATTCTCTTCAAACAAGCAGGGATTCTGTTTGCCACTTACAAATCCTTTGTGAAAGATTCACTAAGAGAAATAGTATAGTAGAATTTTCCTTTATGTCTGATACAGAAAAAGACAGAACAAAGGGGGAAACAAAGAGGAGAGAATTTCACGCTGTTTCTGTGTGAAAATAAGTATTGATATAATATCATAAACCAAACCTAGAATCTCAACATGGACCAGTGTGAGAAGGAATACCTAGCCCTTCTTGTCATGTTTTAAAATTAATTGATTGATGGCAAACAAGAATTTAAATATGGTTTAAAATATTAAATATTATCACTAAGATCGTTGACACCTCCAAGGAAGGAAAGAAACAAGAGTCATTAAAACTTGGGTCTTTTTAAATTGAAGTGGGAATAAGTGTGCTAAATAGAAAACCAAATAATATAGCTGGGGGGCAAGGGCATACTTACCTGTGTGTGCCTCTTCTGGGAGACATGAGCAAACACCTGGTCAGTTGGCTAGAGTACTACTAGCTATCGGCAGGCTACAGAAACAGTTGGTGTGATTGGGGAGCCAGTGTGTTGGCTGGAATCACTTACAGGGTCACAGTTGAGGGGTTACTGACGTATAGGAGCTTGGGTGATGCAACAGCAGCCGCATCACTAAGAAGCTGCAAAACCCTCCCCATCATGGGTGAATGCCCATGGAAGCTGCTCTACTGGAGCTCCCTGCCCAGCCTGTGGGCAGCTCCTTCCCCCAGCAGTTGGCTGCTTGGCTAGCCTTGGGGCGGGGCCCTGTGAATCTTGTAACTCTCTGAGCTTCCTGAGCTTCCTAAGCCTTGGGATTTCGTTAGCTCCCTAAGACTTCTGAGCGTCTCCTCCCTCAGGAGTAGCTACAGTGTAGTCCTCACATACTAGTTTTCTTAAGTCACGTCACCTTTATTAAACAGCTAAAGTATAAAATTCAACCATTTATAATAACCCTTCCTGAGAGGTTGACACAGAAACTAAAGAAAAGGAGGAAGTGTTTGTTTATCTGATGGGTGTACTAGAAAAAGAATAAAAGTCATTGTGGAATCTATTATTAATATATAGAAAAATTGAGCTGGCCTTATTAAGAAAGATGAGGCCAAGATTGGGAAGAGAAAGTAAGAGGTTTTCAGGAATTTAAAATAATACAATGTATACTTTTCTAGTATATTGGGATGTTTAGATGAAGCTAATTGTTTCATAGAAAACTAGGAATGAGAATAAAAAGACTAACTGCAGTAGAACTTCACAGAAAGTATCTGAACAAATGAAAAAGAAAGAATCACCTATATCTTTACATATGGCTGTGTCCCTGATTTCCAGACCCCCAACGATAACCCAGAGGTGAGTACATAGCTTGGGTGGTGAATTAACTGATATCTGAGCCACACACATTATCCGTGCCCACAACAGTATCAGAGACATCCTTTCTGAGTCAGAAAGGGAGTAAGAGATATGATCTCCAGACTGTTTCACATTCTCATGGAAATTCTAGCTGGTATAAGAAAGACCCCAAAGGTAGAATATTCCTAGGATTATTAATCCCCAATATCTTGGAATCAAGAGAAAAATCTATTTAATGAGTTTTTAAGGGTATTATAGATTTCTGGGGTAGGGAGTGTAACATTTCTAAAAGCCTTAAAAGAATATACAAAGTATTTTAAAATAGGAGAAAGGCAATATTAAGAAGAAATACACCATGTTCTTAAGTGGAAAGCCATATATTCATCAGACAAACGTTCTCACATAGATTCATCTTTACATTCAGCATGACAGCCTGGGTTCCATGCCAGTAAAGCTTTCCAGGAATTCAACATATTTCTAAAATTGAACTGGAAAGCAAGATGTAAGGTCAAAATATTTTTTAAATGAAGAGAAGTCTTTTTAAAATGTTGAAGTATTTATTAAGGCCACCAAAATGTTTTCATTGGCATTGTCAAAGGAACCAGTAAAACAAAATAGAAAATTTAGAAACTGTGTCAGAGGGAGCTTCCAGGTCACTTGGGGAAGAACATCCTTCCTGTAAATGGTATGGATTGTACCTTGGGAAGATTACAGAGAACTTCCTCCACAGGTTACTCCTGAATAAATTAATGATTGTGTCTTCAAAATTATAAACATGTGGCCCACCCTGTGAATTGGCCCACCCCTCACCAGGGCAATGCTGTAGAGCTGGCCCTGGTTCTGTGGGTGAGAGAAAGCTAGACACGATGGCATGAGCACAGAACTGGTCCCACCCCTTGCCAGCTACCATAGGCAGGAGAGCTGGCCACACACTTTATGTGGGCAAAGTGGGAGAGCTGGCCCTTGTGGCAAGGGTTCAGGAGAGCAGGAAGACCAACTCAGCTACCATGCAGACCCAGATCCAGGGCTTTGAGTTGACCCATCCCAGTATCTACCCCATCCATGAACTACTGGCGTGCACGAAAGGGCTGTCCCTGCAGAACCAAAGCTGCAGGATCTCCATGACACAAGGCAACAACAGTGTGTCGGAGAGGAGTTCTGGTGAGGGTCCAGTGATGATGGTGTAGCATAGCCAGAGGCCTTGAACCAGTCCAGTGACTCACTGCAGTGAACATTCNCAAGTAAAGCTGTTTGAGCAAAAGGGTCTACCATGTGACACACTGCAACTTCCCCAGTGAGATTGTTTTCTTTTGTGGAGGAGGTTGCAGGGGTGAGGGCAGATGTGGAGGGATGGGGAGATGAGTGGGATTGGGGTGCATGATGTGAAGTTCACAAAGAATCAGTAAAAAGGTTTTTTTTTTTTAATGTAAAATTTCTTCATGGAAAAGAAAAAGTAGGGCTGGGCGGTGGTGGTGCACGCCTTTAATCCCAGCACTCGGGAGGCAGAGGCAGGTGGATCTCTGTGAGTTCGAGGCCAGCCCAGGCTACCAAGTGAGTTCCAGGAAAGGCGCCAAAGCTACACAGAGAAACCCTGTCTCGAAAAAAAAAGAAAAAGTAGGAACCATAAAAAGGGAGTAGAAAAGCACTGAAGCTCCTGGAACAGACGAAAGCTCAGTCAGGAGGATATATAAGGAACTCCCATTCTGTGGTCAGGACCCAGGAGAAGAGTGGAGAGAAGAGGCATCTTTATCCTCCATCCAGTCATCTGTAACTCCACTTCTAGGGGGCTTGATACCCTCTTGGTTTCCACGGGCACCAGGCCATCCACAAGATACACATATTCATACAACAAACACACACAGAATTTTTTTTTTAATTTTTAAAAAGAAAATAAATGCAAATAGCAAGTAAGCATAAGAGGATTATAACGTGGCCAGTGTTTGGGAGAATAAAAATTGAGGTGTTTCACCTATCATTGACAAACTTTCAAAATAATTTTAATACCTGATATTGATAAGAAAGGCAGAAAAAAGTGTGTACTCTTGTATGCCAATTGTGAACCCTAAACTGGCGTCACTTTTTAGGGCAACTGGACATTGTCTATCCAAGTGCTGAATATTCATTGTTTTTACTTGAGCATTTCACCTTCAGAGGATGAAGCTCAAATAAGTAATTGTTTGGTAGGAGAAAGAACTGTGGTACATTTGGATTGCATGTGTAAGTTTTGAGTGTCTGTGATGCATTGTCTTGTTTGATTTCATTTAATGGTCAAAATGATCTCTGAGGGGTTATTACTCTCCTTAGACAAGGAGCCTTGAGTCTCAGGGTCAGTAAGCAGCCTACACACTCCATCTCTCTAACTTAGTTTACCCATTTGGATCATAGGTATCTGTGAAATGGGGTTGTATATAGTTGTGTATTCATCACAGTCAAACATACAAATAAAATCTTACCTTACATCAAACTTGTTATCTGACTCAGTGTAGCTCAGCTGTGTAAAGTTGTCTTGATAATGCTACTTTATTGGTCTGGTAATCCAGTAAGTTTACATCTCACTAGTCTTATCTATGTTGAGATATGTGTGAATAGAAGTAGACATGGTGATTTCTCCATGTTACAACAAAGGAGGTAGAAAGAAAAGGGGAAAGATAAGGAATATCTGGGACTGTTGAGATGCTGTTTAAGCCTGACAGCCTGAGTTCAATCCCCAGAACCCACATGAAAGTGGAAGGAGAGAATGGAGTCCACAAAGTTATCTTGTAAGCTCCCCACATTCGCTGTGGCATATGCATCATTACCCGGCACACACAAGACACAACAACTTGAAATTTTTTAATTACTTTTTTAAAAGAAAAGAATAGCTGTAAAGAGAATGAAGCAACCAGAAAAGAAGTTAAAGTGATAGGAAGGAAGAAATGAAGGACACACTAGAGACTCCTGCAAATGAAAAGAAAAAGTTTGTCCAAATACAAAGGAACCATTCCAAACTGTGCATAGAAGACTGATTGACTATGTCTGAGGCTTTCATTCTGTCATGAGTAACAAACCCAACTGTGGCTTAACCAAACAGGGCTTTACTACTGCTCTAAGAGCAGTCCANNCTCAGCAATGCCAAGCTGGTGACCAGCTGCCCCGTGTCAGTGAGGCCTAAGGCCCTCTGCCTTGTGTGTCCTGTGCTAATTCAGTTATGATGGACTTTGCATCCTCATGATCCCATGAAGACTGCTCTACTTGAAGGCTCTATGTTCTTGCCGCTCCCCTCACCCCCCAAAAAGAAGGAAGCGGGGAGGAAGAGAAGGGGAGATATCAAGGAAAAAGGAGCCATGTCTGTGTCCAAAAAGCAAAGCAGAGCTTCCCTGGCAGCTCCCAGTGGAATCTGTCTGTGCTTCATTGCTCATAACTGGATCACTTACTCACTCTTTGCTGCAGGAGATGCAGAGAAGAAAGAGCAAACAGATACTGGGTGAGCGGGTACCAGTGTCCACCGCTGCACTGTTCTAGTCCTGTTACATTTACCTCCAGTGCCCCATTTTGGACACTCAGTGTTTCCATTTCAGCAAACACAACAGAAATGTGCATGAGTACCAAGAGCAGAACACATCTGGCCACTGGTGTCTGCTGTTCCCCAGCACACTGTGTCACTAGTAGAAACCATTGATGAGTGCTTCCCTGACCCCAGAGGCCTGAGAAGCCATCTCCCTCCCCTCCTCCCCACTCTGCACTGCTCCCACCCATCACTGCAGCAGTCACCTTGGACCCACACAGAACGCCATATCTTTCAGGAGCCCTGGGAGGTGCTTTTATATTTTAAAAAGAGTTACAGATAGCACGGTTCATCTGCCCTTCTGGTACTCTGCCTTCTGAAGTTCTGTACATGCCTCTCTTAGTAAAAATTTTGGCTATGTATCCTTTGGATGTATGTTTATTTTTTGTGTATGTGAATATCCTATGCGTGTGTAAGCATATGTTTTGGTATGTTAACATTTTTAAAGATTTATTATGTATACANTGTTCTGCCTGCATGTATGCCTGCACGCCAGAAGAGGGCACCAGATCTCATTACAGATGGTGGTGGCCACTATGGGGTTGCTAGAAATTGAACTCAGGACCTCTGAAAGAGCAGCCAGTGCTCTTAACCTCTGAGCCATCTCTCTAGCCCATGCTGTCATTGTTTATGTACTAAAATAAAGAAAATATGACACAAAAAATTAAAGGTATAAAAAAACGAATTAGCAGGAATTTTCCTNACTAGATTGCCTTGTGCCTTTTGTTTTGTAGAACACTGGTATAGCTAGCAACTTAGAAGGTCAATTTTCTGTCTCATTAGTTTATAAATCATATATACAGTTCATATACTGTGTGGTGTAGTGTGCATACCTACTCCCTTATGGACTGTTACACATCTTCCTTAATGAGTTGGCCATCCCTTCCAATGGGCTGGGTGTCCCCCTCCAAGCATGGTTTCTCTGTGTTCCCAGGCTAACCCTTCATCTAGTGCTTACACTCATCAGTAAGACTTTGCTCTAACCAGGCAGTGGTGGCACACGCCGTTAATCTCAGCACTTAGGAGGCCGAGGCAGGCAGATCCCCAGGTTCGAGGCTAGTCTGGTCTACATAGTGACTTCCAGGACAACCAGAGCTGTATAGAGAAACCCTGTCTTGAAAAACCAAAAAAAAAAAAAAAAAAAAAAAAGATCTTGCTCTAGCAGAACCCCTGGCTCTGCCTTTCTCTGCTCCTTTGCATTCTTAGAGCTGCTTTCATCTCCTGTTGAGGAAGCTTCATGCCTCTCCTCGATTCTCTGGTCACTCTTACTGTCCCTTGTACTCCCTGCCCTGTGTTCCTCCCCCATCTGATTCATCTTGCTGAGGTGAGCATTAGTCCTCAGTTTAGGCCCCTTGCAGATCGATCACAGGCTTTCCTTGGGAGTCACTCTCCCATCTGCCACCACTGGTTCCTTCCCCTGTTGTCCACAGGCTTGCACCAGGCCCTTCTTAAGGTGTCCTCTTTCTCAAGGTGTCCTCTTTCTCAATGTCACCTTCTTTTCTTGCCCTTCCTAATTTGCATTTCTAATTATCTCCTGGACACCTCAGAGTATGAGATAATTAAAGCCAAGTCCTTTTGTGTAGAATCCGGATTCCTCTTTAATGTGCTGTCATTCACCCAGTTGTTTTCATTGTAAAGTTCAAAGACTCTGTCTGTCCATCACTCAGTCTGTCTCTTCTAATTCTAGACTACCCATAAATATCTCAACTCCCCATGCTAAATGCTCCCCAGCTCAGAGAAGCACTGTGCTCCAGCAGAATTAGCATGGGCTCTGAGACGGGGACACTTGGGTGCAGAGCTTTGGGTTTTTGGTTTTGGATGTTGCTGGCACTCAACCCAGGGCCTGAATCATGCAAGCTACCACTCTGCCACTCTACTGAGCCACACCCCTAGCCTCTACAGTGTTCTTACTAGCAGATTTTGGATAACAGAAGCTGCCTCTTAGGATCATTGTTAGGATTTAATGAATAAAATCACAGTAAATGCTAAGAACACCTGCCCCCTCAACCAGAGTTAAGTGAGCTCCCCACCTGTGTTCTCCCCTCCTCACCAGTTTCTGTTATAGATGGGATCAGTGCTTAAGGTCTCCAATGGTTTGTCTTTGCTTTAAGAAGCATTAAAACTGCACTAGAGAGATGGTGCAGTGGTTAAGAGCACTTGCTTCTTCCAGAGGACCCGAGTTCCATTCCTAGCACCCACATTAGGTGGCTCCAGGGGCTCTGACGCTCTATTCTGGGCTCCTGGATACCCGCATGCATACACAGACACACACAAATACAAAGCAATCTTAAAAAATTAAACCTTGAAAGTGCTTTGTGTTGGTTCTGTGAATAAAGTATTGGTATGTTTACTTGACTGTATGTGTCAGTATACTTTAGATAGTGAAGAGGCAGGAGCTGGCCAGGATTCCAGAACAACAGCCTTGAACTGGAACTCTCCACAGAAAACTGTCATGAGTGGGCATGCTGTCTATAAAGCCCTTCTGCTCTGTGTTGTCAGCCTCATCCATGGGCTCCCCATACTCGCCATTCCTGGAACACAGGAGTAGGCACGAGATTCTCCTTTCTTCACTCCTGCTAAAACAAGCCAGCCAGGGCCACACCTTCCCTGTGTAGCCTAGCACCCTGCTGAACGTTCCGCTACACAGGAAGTTTTGCTCCAGCCCACTAGACTTGGGTTATGGTCCAGTCTCACTTTAAATTCCCTAGCTATTTGCACAATACATAAGATCACAGTTTGTTCAGTAAATGTTGGGTTAATACATAAACAGGGCATACCTGTTTGCCTTGAACATGTGTGGGAAAATGTAAGGTAGCTTACATGAATGGATTGTCTGAGGGTGGGGGAGGGGCAGTAAGCTGGAGCACTGTCTAGCATGCATCAGGCTCTAGCTTTGGCCCTTAGTACTGGGAAGAAAAAAATCAGTAGTAACATAAAATGGCAGTAGGTTTTATGTCCCTTCTTCTGTTAGTCCCTGTCTCACCCTTCCTTAATCTAACGATACAGTGTAACTATAGCAACCACCTCCCAGTCTCCTTCCCTTGTCCATTGGGATCCAGTGGTACCNGGAAAGAATTGTCGGTCTCTCTGTGCACAGCTCAGGGAAGCTTTTACTTTCCTGCCTCAGAAAAGGGAACAGATTCGGTTGGCTCATTTACTCACCACTGCATTGTCACGGTCCCTCTTCAACTGGAATGTGAAAGTGGTACCTGGAGATTGAGCAGCCAGCTGGCAACCATGAGGAAAGCCAGCATCCTGTGGATGGAGGAGTGGAAGGCTAGAGAAACCCTGCGTCCTTGAGGGTTTCTTTAGCCACGTAATGAGCCTGTGGCTGTAACGCTAAGACTTGTATTCTAGACAGTCAGCACCTGCTTCTCTGCAGCCAAATGCACTCCTAATCAGTAGCACTCATCAGCTAACCCCAACTGTCTCACTAAAGCATGTCCAGTGATGTGTTCATTGATGACAATACCATAAGGTTTAAGGGAGTAATTACACTCTGTTGTTTTCCATCTAACACTAGAAACAGTGGCTTCCTTAAATTTGTCACATCCTGTCAATTGAAACAACTTTCATGTCAGTGAATGACACAGTTAGAAGATAATGTTTTTCGTTAAAAGGGGAGTTTGGAGCTGGCAAGATGGGTTGGCTGGTGAAAGAGTAAGGCAGCTGACCTGAGTTGGATCCCTGCAAGGCACCTACAGGTGGAGAGAGAGAAAGGTGGAAACTCCATACGGTTGTCCTGTGACCGCCACACTTTGGCATGCATGTGTGCATGCACACACATGCACACACACGCATCCACGGCTTAAACACACTAGATAAGTAAAGGAGCAAATGTGCGCTGTTTATTTTATTGCAAATAGAGAATAAATAACAAAAGCCAGGTTTGGTGGCCCATACCCGTAATTCCTGTACTTGGNNGTAGAGGCAGGAGCATCAGGATTTGAAGGCCAGTCTGGGTTACAAAAGACCCTATCTCAAAAAAACAGAACAACAGAATGAAGACCGAAGTGCTGAGGGGCTGGGATGTAGCTCCTGTAGACGCCTCCTGCCTCACATACAGGAGGCCTTGGGCTCTGTCTTCAGTACTGCATAACCGAGCACGTGGTACAAGCCGTAACCAGCAGCCTGGAGGTAGAAACAGGAGGATTAGAAGTTCAAGTTTAACTATTTCTGTTAGACTGTGTGGTGTTTAAATGTACGATTTGTCAAGCATTTGGTCATCTTTGGATTCTTTTTTTCCCTTTAGCACCAAGGATGATTGCTTCAGCGTCAACATTCAGCCTCCTGTTGGGGAACTGCTCTTACCTGTGGCCATGTCAGAGAAAGACTTTAAGAAGGAGCGAGGTGAGAGGGACTACATTTTGCCAGAAAGTTCTGCACTAAACAGTGTATGCCTGTGCTTCCAGTGGGCTCTGGGGTTTCCATGCATGCCCAGCCAGCCCATTTGTTCTGATGCGTGCACTCATACTTTCAAAGTATGTGTTTATTCGTGTTCCTGGCAGGATTGAAAATCGGTTAATATNTCTTTAAAATGATAGGCTGACCTTAATCAATTGTTCAATTCTGAGAGTTGTTTTTCAGCCCCGTGCTNTGCTCATGTGTGTTGAATTCCAGGAACTGGAGACTCACTGATGTTCTTTCCACCACTGTGAACCTTGGGTCTGCATATGTTCATGCATTGTTACAAAGTTGTGCTCCATCTCCTCCTATGTGCTTTTCCATATCCACAGTAACACACTTTACCCTTCAGAGTAAAGCCCTAAGTATATTGTTGACATACCTCATTTTCTGTTGACGGAGTTCTATTAAAGAAATGCTTTGACTAAATCAGATCTGAAAGACTTTAAAATATATACCAAAGAAAATAGGTGGAGCAGACTGCAGGTATTAATATTGTACTTGCCCAGAGTCAAGCGTGCTTTCTAATAAAAGTGAGAGCCTGTTTGTGTGTGGATATGGAGAAACACTGGTTTTAGATGTTTAAGTATAGTGTTCAAAGAGGTAGGGTTTATTTAAATGTCATCAGCAATGTGTAGAAGTTTATTTGAGCCTAAACTATTTTTCTCTCTGGAGGGTGCAATCAGAGATTCTTTTATCTGGAGGTCGTTCAGTCATACCCCTCACTCGTCCAGGAAGTACTGAACACACAACACTCCTTAGCTGAGGAGAGGCCATGCTTCCTGACATGTCAAGTGTTTGTTTTCCTCCAGCCCTGGCTGTTGTCAGTTCAGAGAGACCTGTTGTCAAAGCATCCCACCACAAAAACCTCAGACAACACTGTCAATGGAGAATCTTTTCCTACCTCAGACCTTGTTAAGTGGTTTTTTTAAAGAGGGATAACTAAATCCAAGTTTGTATTTGTCTTCTTAAAAGTTGAGTATCGCTGTGGAAGAAATTAGCTCTGTGGCTTTCTTTTTCCAAGTCTGGGTTACAGACTTTTTCCAATGACAAATGAATTGATTCTCGTGTTTGCTATTCTGTCTGCCCTTTGCTGGCTAAAGCCTGCCTCTGCTTTACATCTGCTCAGCAAACCAAGGTGAGTGGCGCACCAGGGAGGAAGGCGCCGATTGTAGGGGGTAGTCTGCCTTCGGGGTGCAGCTCAAGTCTACACTGCAGGCTGCTGTATGCCCTTGCTCTCTCAGCTTTTGCTTAGAATACTTGCTAGTTCCATCAAATGTTTTGTGCTCGGCTGTGACTGAGGGATTTTTCTCTGACTAGCCATACAGAACCGCAAGTGCACGAGAGAGGTGCACACGGAGAATAGCCGCCGTCCTCTGTGGGCTTGTTGCCAAAATTCCTTTTTCTTCTGCCATTTTACTCCNATGGTTGTTGATTATTTGTCTGAATAAATCTGGCAGCTGTTTGCTATGTTTAATAGAGCAGAAAGGCTACTCTGAATAAAGCTATTTGAAAATGTGTTTATATGAAGTATTTGTAAATCCTTCCCGGTCTCTTGGCGTTTCTGTATCATTCTCTCTGTCTTCCTGAATTCATCCTTTGATGTGGGACTTGATGCTGGCAGATTCACCACAGGCTTTTTCAGTACCATCTTCTTAGTTACGGGTTTCAGTGGGTTTGCTAATAGAGGTCTCAATCCACAACTTTACACATGGATTGGTGAAACACTCCAGGAAGGGAGTTGGGCTTTCACAGAAGACCCCTTAAGATGACTCGCCAGAGGGAAATCCTAAACCAAAATGAAAATCGCTTGTTTATATTTTGTCAGTGTAAAGTTCTACAAGGTAAGATGCAAGTAAATTGAAGAAACCTGTGTACATTTTGTTACATACTAGCTTTAAAACCTGTTTCTACTTTGATAAATGCACTTAAATAATTAGTATCTCATTTCACAGGACATATTTTAAGACCCAACAAGTACATTAATTAAGTATATTCATTGGGATTTAATTTAAAGTATAAAGAAGAAACAGGAGGAATATGGTTCTATTTTATTCCAAAGATATACAAGACAGTATAAAAAATATTAGAAGTGGTCTCAGCAGACATGCTACATTCCTATTCCTCAAAACTAGAGCCTTGTTTCCAGTACACCACCTGTCCCATCACTTTTTCTCAGTTGCTGAATGTACGTGGTCAGAACAACAGGAGTGTGGGCCGAGTGCTCAATCAGACTGGGCTGTCCTATATATTGAAAGTGTTATAGTATTCATATTATTGAGCCTTCGACTGGAGTGTGATTTATTAGTTATGAGTTTGGAGCATTGCAGATAGTTAATGAGCTATGTGTGAGAGCCTTTCAATACTGTGACGTATACTGAAAAAATGAGTTTAGTTTCTTCAGACAGTTCTCATTTCAGAAGACTCAGGCCAGTGGTTTAGTCCNGGCTGCCTGCTCTCCATCCTTCTCTTCTTGTCACTTAAACTGCAAATCTAAAATTTAGAAAAATCTTTTCAAATAAGATTTCATTGCGTTCCTTGGTTTTCATTTTAGCTATTAATTACATCCGATAAGCCTAAATTAAATCTTGTCTTATACCTTGAACAAAATGCTGTTAAGTTCCCATGAAGCCACAGCCCTTCCCTCTGACAACTTTAAAGTATTTCCCTGAACCTTTACTTTTATACGTGTATGAGCAAACATTTAATGACCACCATGGCATATTTTTCTTTCTTGTTAATTTGAGAATACCTGATATATTTTCATTAAGCAAAATCTCTGGTTTAAGAACGAAACCTAGAATGCTTGCTTAATTTTATTGTGATTTATGCATCCATCTTATGGGCTCCTAGCTCGCAAGATGCTAATTCCTTAAATGGTCAGACATTTGCTGTTTTCGGGCCCTTAACTACCACAAGCAATCATACTTGATGCCCCTTAATTAGAGCACCTTTCCCCTTCCAGCTTCCTTTCCACCTCAGCAATCGAGACAATACATTTGCTTACCATGCTCTCCTAAGTGTTCTTTTGCATGTAAATTAATCTTGATTCAGTTTACACTGTCATGCTGAGTGGTACAAATTGCCTATAACAATAAAACAGCATGAGTTAAAAATAAAGGGGGGTGGGAAGGCAGATTGAATGTGTGCCTCACTCGATAGGATGTTACTTTGCTTTATGCCAATACATTAGCTGACGATAATGAATCTTGTGTTCTGAAAAGCATGGTTTAGTTGATTTTTTTAATTTTACTTCAATGGAGCAGTACCTTGTCTTTTATAGAACAAGTTAGACAAACCATTAATGACAAGAGTGTTAAGGTTAAATATGAAGCAATGCATTCACTTCTCTGAGTGCTATCCATCTTTCCATTTACAGGAGCTTGACAAAAGTACTGGCTCTGTGCAGCATTTCCTTTAATTACATGCTGCGGGAAACAGGCTTTTAACATAAACATAGCTGCATTCATTTATCCAGCGGTTGCTCTTGAATAGAGCTTAATGGAGACGGTTTAAATCCTAAATGAGTACACACATCTCGGCAGTCTTATGTCAGCCCCTGCGCTTCACTTAAAAGCACAGTTTGGCCGCTCATGTAGTTGTTAAAGCTTCTGCCTGATGTTGAAGTTAAACGGCCTACGACAGAACGTAGTGTTCTGGGGCTCGAGAGTGGTTAGGAAGCGCACTCCTTGTTGGGCGTAGGTGGTTCTGGTTTTAGCTGATAGATGGGAGTAGGGTCTCGGACAGTGTTATTAGCCTTTGGTGTCTTTCTNCTGTTGATCAGAGGGGCTTTTAAAGTGTTCAGATTTCCTCTGCAATAAATAACTAAAGTGCNTACATGAGTGTGGAGGTTAAATATGTTTTTTGAAAACATGAAATCAAAATTTACTATTTTTATAAATTGTGTACAGTACTGTGCACATGATCAAATGTCTCCAAAAGTTGTTGTNTTTAATAGACACCATTAGCGTTCATGACTTATGTCACAGATGCAAATAGATGGCATTTACTGTAATCATTTTGGTTTTTAGCCCAGGTGCTAAATTTCAATATTTTCCCAAGAGTTTGGTATATTACTGAGTTTGTTGCCTGAGCATATCCACACGAAGCTCTGACGTTAATGGTATGTCTTTTGTTAACTGTGGGGTTTGTCTGTAATTTTACTTCACTTAAGTTTCTTTTTCTAATACTATTTGAAATGTCTAAGAATTTAGAATTTTGTGATTTACATTTCTCCTGTTGTCAAACCTCTCTGTTCAGAAACATTTGGATCTTTGCTCTAGTTCTGTTTGCCAGACAGATGGCTGTGTTGTTGAGTGTAGCTTAGAGCTTCCGTGTTCTAGAACCGCATAACTGTTGAGGGATTCAGTCATTGCAGCCATCTCTGAGTGTCCTTTGGAAGCCACTCATCAGGTACTGCTGCTGGGGCTGGATTACTGCATTTGTCTTCAGCCTCGATGAATATCTGGGAAGGAACAGGGTAAATAGCTAATGGTATCAAGAAGTAAGTACCCACCCAAGTAAGAGCGAGGCAGTTTAGCTGACCCACGTTAGGTTTTCAAAGGGATTGAAGTTAAAAACTTATTTAGAATTCTTAGGTTTTATCCTGTACTAGTTAAAATCAGATTTATGAAGAATTCTGTTTGTTTTTTACAGTGTCTTACGTATTTTCCTACACAGTGAGGTTTTTTTGATCTTAGAAACACTGGTATCATTTTGATTTTATGTAGTCACTTTATATATTAAATTCTAAAGTAGTGTCCCTGTCATTGAGAAAAGTTTTAAAATTTGACTATGAGCTTAAAGCTCACATCCCTTTCACAACAAGACCAGTTGTGAATGAACCCTTCCTTTGCTGTTACAGGAATGCTCACTGGAATGAATGAGACCTCCGCTATGGTCACCGCTGCACCCCAGAACTTCACGCCCTCCATGATCCTCCAGAAGGTTGTAAATGTTGCCAACCTCGGCTCAGTGCCTTCAGGCCAAGATAACATACACAGGTGGGCTCACTAACCTGTGGTGTGGGGAAAATTCCTGTGTTCATAAGCATAATTTTTAACCCACTGTTTTGTCAGTAAATAACCATATGCCTGGTGGTCTGCTTGATTGATGGTTTGAGTCAAAGCCTTGTCCCCATTTTATAGCATCCTTCTGATACTGGCATGGCTGCTTCTGAAGGATGCTCAGACAATATCTACATTTTATAATAACTTGGTGGCTTAAGATGCCTTTTATAATGCTGTTAAGAATTTACCTTATTTTTCTGGATTTGAGTTTCTAGGAAAAACTCTTAATGGTAGAGTGGGGCACTGGGTGCTGTAGACACAGCCTTCCCTTAACAGGCACTC
Organism: Neotoma lepida; assembly: GCA_001675575.1. Classification (NCBI taxonomy): domain Eukaryota; kingdom Metazoa; phylum Chordata; class Mammalia; order Rodentia; family Cricetidae; genus Neotoma; species Neotoma lepida. The sequence continues at coordinate 64,019 of LZPO01008017.1, forward strand.
CTTTAAGGCTGCTTCTGATTCCTAAGGAGCTGCTGGACAACCAGCAGGCCAAATACAGCTTCTGTGCTCAGACCAAGTACCTCCTCCCCACCAGGCACCTGAATAAGCACAGCATCCAGGTTCTGTGTCCTGAGAGGCAGTTGCAAGTGTGGTTTCTGTTTGCACTCTATACTGGTGATGCCTGTGGCTTTAAGTGAAAGTATAGATAAGAATTACCCATTATCCACATAGTTATTCAAGAGGCCTTCGTGAGCTCAAAGGAGTCATCAAAACTATAACGATGGCATACCTTTGCCATACAGATAGCTACATACTGTATTTGGTGTGTTCTTTCTCATACAGTGATCAGTTACAGAAGTAAATTTAGACTCAAAAGGTAGCTGTTTGGGCCTGTTTTTGTGTTTTGTTTTTTTCTTCTGTGTCAGCTCAGAAGCAGAAGAGGCTCTGTGTAAAACATGCCGTGGGTGGTTTGGGTGTTAGACCTGCTGCGCCTGGCCTTGAGATCTGTGGCAGGTTATTCGTTCTCCTTAAGGACTTACCTCCACCATCTATATGGAAATGGGTAGAAAGCTAAAGAGGGAGGCGGAACTGAAATCTTGGGACAACTGCAGAAGGACATTAGCCTGCCCTCTGCAGAGCTGAGAGGCCATTGTTCACAGCTGCCTGATTGCCCTGTGCTTTGGGACAGCATCAAGTTGTGTGTGCTACTCAAAAAGCAGGTGTGCTTTGTTTTTATCTTTTGTTTATACCAAGAGAAAGGGGTGGGACTTGGGGTAAATGAGTTGGGAATGCTGAGTGTACATTTCCTAGTTTATAAGAAACCCTGCCGTCTCCTGGAGGGAGGTAATTAAGGTAGACAAATGGAAGAAAGGTCATCACACTGGCATCCTGATGCAAATGTGGCTGTCTGTCCAGTCATGTTGCTCACCAGGAGAGAAGATCAAACTTTTTCAGGAAAAGGAGAGCGTTTTGGTTCTGAGTTTTTCTGTTTGATGTGTTTTTCCCTCCTGCACTGGAGACTGCACCCTTGTACAGGCAAACTCTCCACTGCCGAGCTGGCCCANCCCCTGTTACTTCCTTTTACTTTCCTGTGGTTTTTCTCTAATGTTANNAGTTCCTGAAACTATGAAAATGTAAGGGTGTCATTGTCAGCTTTAACTTCTGGCTTATTGTGGCGTGTTCCCTCGGCTCTAGAACTGCAGTGGTCTGCAGGTGTCATAGTCTCCTGCAGTGCACAGAAGACGGCAAGTGTTCTGCTTCAGTTCTTGTGTGCGGGTTATTGGGTTGTGGGTTTTGCTCTTTAGAAAACAAAAGTCAGTCTTGCAGATTTTTATTTCTGAGATGAAAAGAAGTATAGTTACCTTTTAAATTAAGCTAAATAATATGAAAGCTATCTTCCTACTAGAAGGTGGTCTAGGAAGGACGCTTAACATAGTTTTGTTTTTTTTCTACTGACAGAAATAGAGAGTTTATTACGGAAGAGGAAGGCATGCCCGAGAATGAAGTGGGCTGGAGAGCAGGACTGGTCTGAGATTCAAAGCCAGTTTTATAATCCTGATTACCACATCATTTTCCTGAAACTTGTTCTGGAGGTTTGCAGCCTCTTGCCTGGTCAGATGACTTTAATTAAAAATTACAGTCAGTGCTCAATTATTACTGCTAATGCAAAGGAGACAGATAACTCAGAACCACTTACTTTAGCGTGGAGATGGCACTCAGCCTTAATGTGCTCTGTCCTCATGTACAGGATCTCATGGTGCTTTTCTGTTTAGTTCCATCATTAATGGCCTGGGTTTGGGCTCTGCAGCCTGGGGGAGGAGGGTCGACGGGAATGAAAGGGCTGGGTAAACTTAATGCCCCTCAGGTCTACTACACCTGGAAATACTATGGCTATATCATGCCATAAATGTTTTTATTTTTTTAAGGCTTCCAGGCCATAAGCACTTCTCTATTGTATTTTTTCAATCAAGTTGATTCAAGTTATTTTGCTGATAATCTGACACTGCCATTCTTTTTAGTTAATTGTTTATAAAATCTATATCAATGCTTTTCTCAATTTCACTTAAATGAAATAACTTTTGCTAATTACAGTTTAATAACAGAAATTGACAGTTTAGTATCTTTCGAGTTGTTGTATTTTGTTAAGACTGTAGCATTTGATGTTGTGTTACCCCAGGAGATGTTGGTTTTGTCCCTAAGCCTAATAGCGTCTGCTGGTGGCAACACTGAAATCCTGTAAGGTTTTAATGACTCCCATACTTTTCTCCAAGAGCTTTTTTGAGTTTCTGAAAGACCAGGACCAANCACACTCTAATATTTGTAAACAATAATTGGCTTTAGATAATTTTTTAAATACCAAACATGAAAAGCATTGACTGTTCCTATTTAAGGAACTAAAATCTGTTACATAACAAATTGGCATATGTTCTCCTTAATTTTCAAGATCATTTCTTTCTTTGGAGGACTTTTAACAGTGCCATTGTATTCTTCCTAACCAATCAATGAGTAAAATCCCTATTGCCTCTCTTTGAAATAGTCTATTCCTTCAGCGTGTTACATACCAATTTTAAAAATACATGAGTTTCTAAGAAAAGTAAACCGTGATGAATTTGCCTAAGTGTGCGACAGTACGAAGTGAGAGCTTCCTATTATTTCAACAGTAACTCCCCTCATTAAGGAAAAGGGACCTGGCCCTGTAATGTAGACTTGTAGTCTCAGTTACTCAGGGCCTGAGACATGAGGATAGCAAGTTCAAGGCCTCCCTTGGCTACTGAGTGAGTTCAAGGTNGGCCTGGACAACCTAGGATGAGACTGACCCTAAATAGAAAGGAAAATGTGGGCTGGGGATGCAGCTGAGTGGTAGAGCACATTCATGCTGCCCAAGGCTCGTCACAGAGGGAGGGAAGGGTCAAGTATAAGTTGTGTGGAATTCACTTCAAAGACTTTGAACATTTCCTCCCTAGTTAATACTGAGAAAGCATGCCTACCTTTAGTGTACCTGGTATTTCAATGTGATTTTCCTAAACAGCTAGTAGGATCAGAAAGGTGGTGTGCTGTTGACTGTCTGCCTGCTCTCTGTCTTCCTGTTGGGTTTTCTTACTGCTCTTAGAAGAAGGTGCTCTGAGAAGAGCCTTATCAGTCATCTTAGTGGGTTACCAGCCATTGTGTTGGTATGCTGTTTTCCAGGTCACAGTTATACTTAGGAACAAGCGGCCTGGGAATCACCCAAAAGCATTTACTACAAATGTAGTGAAATAGCTTTATTTCTTCTTGTGAAATGTGTGTGGAACGCTGTGCATTGTGGGAGTCTTAAATCTGAACTCTGAAGGTTATCCCTGAGTAGAGCCTGTGAAGGCAGGATGGCCAGCATTCATAGCATAGTGATGGATTCCACAAAATCAGGAGTTCGTGTGTTTGCTCTAAAGGAGACTACTAAGGACTAGCTATAGGAATCACAGGCTCATCAAGGGCCAGAAAAGGTGTCTGAGAAAAATCTGGTGTTTCTGAGGAAGGCTTCTGTCACCGTGACATTGCTCAATTGTACTGGTGACAGTGCAGATAAGTAATGCTGTACCAAAACTCAAAAACTAAACGTCCATCCATAATCCCCAAATCTCTAAAGATATTCTTGGGAAAGAATTAGGTGGGAGACTTTGTGCAGCTTATCCACCTGGAATGTCTGTCACTCAGCTCAGCACATCAGGGACCAGTCCTGGGATGTGCGTGTATGCCCCAGAGTCCACAGAGTGGGGTAGTCCTGGGATGTGCATGTGTGCCCCAGAGTCCACAGCGTGAGGTGGCCTTGGGTTACCTAGCTAGGGAGAGCCACGTAGCATGGGTAAAACTACTTTCCTATGTTTATATATTTTCATTTCAAAAACAGTAAGGGAACCTGGTAGGTGAAGGGGGTGCATACTGAATCTCGGGCCTCACACATGCCTGCACTCTGCCACTGAAGCTGCTTCCAGCCCCAGGTGAGACGTTCCATAGGTTCTTCTGTGAGTTAGCTGCAGGGGTGCCTGGAAAATAATCTCGGGTCACTAAGAAAGGGTGTATTTCACCAGTCCCACACTCCACCATATTCAGAATTGCAACATTTGCATCGGTGTTACATTTTATGTCTTGTCATCTCATGAACAACAAGTTTACCCAGTTGACCGTGTACTGGGAAATGTGATGTTTGGGTGCAGACAGACTCTGGGCACCTGCATGCTTCTCTTCCTTACCCTATAAACCTTAATTACGATTCTCCTTCTGTCTACCCTGTTCTGATTTGAAATTGTTGACATATGCACCTTGTAGATAGAAAGATCTTAGCAGGGGAAATGTTTTGCTAGTGTTTTCTAGGCACTAATTACTAAGAAAGTCTGCTGTTCCAATTGAATAGTATATCCATGGCGGTCCTGGTACTGATTTATCAACATACAGTAGTATAAAGTACAGGTATGAGTGACTTCTTTAGTTTCAGCCCAGTAGGTCCCATTACCACGTAACTGTTTACATGATATTTATAGGGGATATACTTTGATGTATCTTTTTTTTATTCCGTAAGATCTGTCATGAGTCTCTCGAATGGACAGTCGTTTCTTGGTGAGGGGCCTAATAATTGCCTTTCTTCCATCCTTGGGTTGATTAAACTTGTGGTAGTGTAGTGAGTTTGTAGGGATTTGTTCTGTTTGCTTGTTTGGTTTCAGTTTTGTTTTTTGCTTGGTGTGGTAAGATGTGGTGTTTTTTGTTTGTTTTAAGAGAAAGCCTTGCCCAAATAGCCTGGGCTGGCCTGGAACTTGCTTCAGCCTCCCAAATGCTCAGATTATAGGTGTGGGCCACCACATCTGGCTCCAGGATACTGTTTTTGTTTATTGATTGTTTTCTTTTCTCGTAGAATTTCTAGGAGATTTAAATTCCACATGATTTTTGAGGATTATTATAGTGAAAGCAATTTTTGCTTAGCCTGTGATATTGGCTGTCTTGGCGCTCCGAGAGTACTGCCAGTCTCTATTTAATCTGTCCTGAAACAAGGGTTTATATGAACACTTGTTGATGTAATGATATCTGACTGGGTCCTTTCTCCAATATGACACCTTTTGAGTCCAACAGAACTGAGAGTTAGGGAACCGGTAAGTGAGCCTCGCTCCCACCGCTGGCTGGTGGCTGTCCACTAGAGGGCAGCACTGCTTTTGGATCCGCTTTGTACCTAACTGGCTCAGAAGCAGCGTCTCATTTGAAAACAAATGCAGACCTCAGTAAATTTTACACAGAAAGCCAGTCTGGATATTTCACACATAACCAAACGCCCAGCAGATTCTTCCTTTAAACGTTCTGTGTTTAACTTTTATTTCATTTCTCCGTTTGTGAGGTAATAACCTTATAATGCAGCAGATCACTAATGAGAATAGATGTTTTCATGTAAAAAAAAATGAAAGAAAGGTATTCTTCTGTTGACAGTTTTGTCAGGGATCAAAGAAAGGGGGTAAGAATTGACCTTACTGTGTGGTTCCTCTNGTTAACACCGGCTCATCCCACACCCCACCATGCACGCAAACCAGACAGGCTGTGGCAGGTTGGGGGCCTTGTGCTTTCTTTGGGAAGTGCACTTAAGTTTTAGCTTTTCTGTACAAAGAAAGAGAACACATCACTGACCTGATGGGATGGGGTGATTTTCAGACCATGATTGGTATAGGAATCCACATTCTAATAGAAGCGTATTTCCCTTAGCTCCTGTCATCTGTGCGTTAGGGAGAAGCATCCCCAGTGCATCCCCAGTCAGGTTTTAAAGTACTTGTCTCAGATCTCAGTTTTAATCTCTTGTAAATTTTTTCTTACTATTAATAGTATAATGGTCTTAACTTTAAATGCAATTGTATAGTCAGCAAAATAGAATTCTTTGCCACATACAGAATCTCTGTCTGTTTAAAATCTCAATCTGTTTAAACTGTATTAAGACAAGGCAGTAAAGATTTACAATTGTGAATCCTTTGGAAGATAATATTCCGAATCTCCATGCTGTGGTATTGATGTTTAAGACCTCATTCAAGCCAGGCTTTCTTACATATAATGATTGTGCGACTTCATTACACATTTGTCAACTTTGGACTAATTATTTTTATACAGCGAGGGCAGGGCAGGGCAGCTTGTGAGCGTCTCTCTTACTAATAGGATTCTGTCTGCTTCAGCAGGCAGTAATTGAAGGCTTCATGTACAGAATCGGATAAAAAGTTTTAGCCTGAGTGGGCCATTGTCACAGCTTCTGATAACCAGTAGAACAGAAAGCACAAGAAAATTGAACTCAGAATAGAAAAATCAGAAAGCAGGAAGACTGTCCAAGAGAAGAAAAAGCATGTCATCAGGCTGCTGCTAAGTGCAGCGAGTCTGCCCCTGCGTAAGGAGCTCNCCTCTCAGAGAGACTTCACGTTCATGTTGTGCCGTTGCATTTCCCCTTAGAACAATTGAGCTGTGGCTCGCCCTTTCTTTGAGGGGAGAAAAAAAAGAACATTTATGATCCAGAGCCAGTAAATTAATTCCAGACAATGTATTTATTCAGAATTGATTGTTAGTGACCAGTTTCATCATTCCGATAATAGTTAGAAAATAACTTCTTAAAAGAGTGAAACATTTTTTTTTTCTCATTTAGGACACAGCCTGAGCTTGTTTGGCCTTTTTCTTGAATCTTAAGGATTCAACGAAGACTAAATGTCAATTGCTAGAGATAACAGACAAGACATTTAGTAAGATGTCATACAGATACATCCCAACAGTTTTACCTTCTCAGCTGGTTATAAACAGTGAGTGCTTAATATCAGGACGAAATGAGAAACATCTAGATGCTGTCCTTTTAATAACATGGAGCCGTCGTACACAGACAGTGCATCTTTGCCTGGTGTCACACTTGTCCTCATTTGTGGTGTCCCTGGTTACCAGGTTTGATTGGTCTCTTGGTATTCCCTCCCTGTTACAGCTCTATTCAAAAAGTTTTTATATTACTGGTGACTTTGGAAGGAATAGGTAGACAATACTTTAATTTTTTAATCTGTAAGAGCAAGGATTAAAAATATGACAGAGTTAAGTCAGGACGCTTTTTCTCACAGAATACACAAGTATGCATATAATTTTGAAAGGAGAAAATCTTAAGGTTTCTGGCATAATGATAGGTTATACTACACATGCTGGGTAGATGGGAAAAATNGTCTATTGACTGATTAAAAACAAATATTGAGTGTGTTTTTGCATCTATTGAGAAACTGTATGTGACCTGGATTCAGAGTGGTTTGGTTTGAATCCCTGCTCTGCCATGTACTGGCCCTGTGTCCCAGGTAAGTGCCTCCAGCTCTATGGGCTTCAACCTGCCCCCACCCCCATCCCCAGGCAGTCCCCTGCCTCATTGGATCAGATGAATTTGAGTAAATACTTCACACTCACCTCTAGTCACACGGTATAAACAGTAGCTACTTCACAGTGACCAGAACTTTACCTGCCTCCTGAAAAAAAAATATGTCACAGTAGGACCTTGTTTGGGACCAAGTACTGAAGACCTGATATATTTACAACCAAGGTTTGGAGCTATTGTTTATTAACTAGTATTCTTCCCATAACTGTAATTTAAATATATGCTGAAACATGGCCTGTTGAGAATTTAAATGATAAACAACATTGGGGAGTGGTTTTGCCTCCATGGACCCAAAGACGCCAGTTGAAATCATGCCATGTTCCAATTAAATACGTTTTTTTGAACTGAAATGGGTAGGTCAGGACATCTGCTCTTCCGGTTCCCCCTTTAGAGCATCGTTTTCAGCCTGTGTGCTGCTGGAACACACGCCTGCTGAAGAGGCAGCGGCTCACGGGTTTGGTTGCTAGGATGATTTGTGCTCTACCTCTGCAGTCTAAACGAACGCCTCTGCTTTCATGTTCCTGCCCTTTCAGGCACTGAGAATTTCATAACAGGATTTGAAAAACATGCCCAAGATACTAATTTTAATCTCTGTAAACATACTGACATTTGTCTCTGCCTAGTTGGTGTTATTGTGACATTAACTCTTTAGGTTTTTAATGGAAGAGAAATAAAATGTACCTTGGGGCTATGCAGCCCTGAAATTCACATGGTGCATTGTGTTCCTATTCAGGCATAATCTCCTCCTCTGAGGTCCCCAGGCACAAGTGTTAAGTAAATAAAGGGACTAAGAAGACTATTGTTTACATAATTATAACCCTGTCAGAAATAGAGACCTCTGTTGAAATATTTGGTGAATGAATTACAAGTATGGTGACCAAATCTATGAGGAAANTTGAGTAGATGAATGGAGGCCATTGTATCTTAGCAAACTATAGAAATATCTTCTCCTGTGAAGCTATACAGCCTCTAAAATTTAGACAAGGGCCTGGAGAAACGGCTCAGTAGTTAAGCATGCTCACAGATATTCCAGAGGTCCTGAGTTCAATTCCTAGCAACCACATTGGGTGGCTCATGACTGGCTATAACTTCATCTTCAGGGGATCCCACCCCCTCTTTTAGATTCGGTGGGCCTACACACACAACCACACACACATGCACATGGACCCACACAGACGCATACACATAAAGATAATTTTTAAATTTAGACCAAAGAAATGCATGAGTCTGTAAGAAGCCATCNGAGGTGAGGGAGCGGTTCGTACTCACAAAGGGAAGAGTGAAGTGCCTCGGGTGCCTGACCTGTGCAAACAGATACAGATGCAAAACTTANAAGAAACCTCCTTAGAAACATGGTTGGGGTTACACTCCTGAACTGGTTCACTAAGGTCGCTTCTCTGTAGGACCGCCTCTCCAGTTCCTACCAGTTTGCAGCATGTTTAAAGATATATAGAAATGATTGGGAAGGTTGCTGACGTGCTCTGCCAACGAGCCGTTAGCTGTCATTTTACTGTGTGCTGTCAAAGTGCGGCTCTTATTTTCAGCCAAGTCAGAAGAGTAGAGCTGTTTTTCTTTCGTAGAATTATTCTAATTGTTGAAGAACGGATATTCATCATTCTATTTGGGCCANACATGGCTTGTTAGAATCTTAAAAAGAAGAAGAATCTAATGTTTTAGATAATATCTTGATGTCATTTTTTAAAACTCAGAAAAGAAATTACTGTTCATTTAAAGAGACTCTGCTTCCTGCTTAAGTGGCTAATATTTTAATTAAGTCGGGAGTGAAGTTTTTCTGAGTGCCTCCTGATAAACTCCTTCTTTTATGTTGATGGTAATTAAACAGATCCCTGAGGACACTGTGGGCTCTGTGCAAGGCCCATGCTAATTGTCAGATAGGAGACACTGACCAGTTGGTTTGCTCTTGAATAGCCCGCAGCATGCTGTCAGCGCGGCAGTTTTATTTTTAGGTATTGTGAGCTGTTGTCGAGGCTAACTGGGTGCCATTGTGGCTGAAGATGTTGCACAAATTGAGGCAGATGGCTCAGATTCAGACACGTGTCATCCAGAGAGGGGAAAGGGGATTGGCCCTGCAAAGTGGGGTCATAGCAGGTCACAGACCTGCTCCACACTTGTTAGTGTTTTCAAAAGCTCATGTGCAGCAACTTTGTGTTTCTCCAGTCATCCCTGCAATCAGACCCCTCCCCCCAAAATGTGCAGAACATGGTCCATGAGGAAGAGATGGAAGGATAGAAGGGGGTGCCAGTCTCCCTCCCAGCCCTGAGCCCCNCTGTGCATGCAGAATGAAGGAGCAGGATTGACAGAAGTTCATTGTGCTTCCAGCAGCTTTTCAGTCGATCGCAGTGTTAAAGGGCTAGGTTTGCCTTTAATTCCATGTAATTAGTGGGTTCTTCGTGTCTTGGAATTTAGTAATAGTACATTAGACCTCAGCTTCCCTCTGTTATATCCTAAAGCAGAAGGATCTAATGTTCTGAATAGTAAATGGGGGTATTGGGTAGCACTTGGCTGTCATGTGACTTTGTTTCATGTCACCATTAACAGTAGAGTTTGAATATTTTTACATGAGTGACTTCACTGAGATGAATTTTATAAAGTACATAAAATTATCTAACTTCTTGCATAATCATTTTCAGATAGAAGGAATTAAAATTCCAAGCTCTTTGAGAAAGTACCTTTTTTTAACATGTTTTAAAAATAAGCATGTGGCGGCATATTTAAAACGGCATGGTAAAGTTAACTGTCAAGTGAATGGGTGTTCCCTAAGTACATCACAAGGAGAATGCCCCCATGCGTCTGCCATTCAAACCAGTGAGTGAAGTAGGTTTTTCTTTTACTGTCTGTAAACTACACTGAAGTGGCCTGCGTGTGGTAAGCCTGGGCTGGGCAGGTCAGTGATTTTCCTAAAGGGCTTTAGGTGTGGGCCAGTAGGGAACCGTCCATCAATTATTTCAGTTAAGAAAAGGAGTTGCTTTAACATTTTAACATATGCTGTCTCCTCTTTTTCCCTCTCAGGATAAAAGGTCTCTCTTTTATTTTTTCTTGCAGGTTTGCAGCTAAAACTGTGCACAGTGGGTCACTGATGCTAGTCACAGTGGAACTGAAGGAAGGCTCCACAGCCCAGCTTATCATAAACACCGAGAAGACCCTGATTGGTTCTGTTCTGCTGCGGGAGCTGAAGCCCGTCCTGTCCCAGGGGTAACCCTGCTTGCGTCTGGACTTGGGGTCTGGCACACAACAGCAGTGCCGGCGTCCACTGCTCTCCCTTTCATTTATAGTAATAGCCCTTCCATCTGGAGTGGGGGAAGAGCGCACTCTCGACATTCTCGTCTCCTGCTTTAGAATGCTGCTGTGCATCTATCACGTGTGCAGTCCGTTCCCTCCTCGCTTTGCTAACCAAAGAACATACATTTTACTGTCAGTCTCCTCAACTCCTGGGTCCATGAGGCATTGCCTCCCATCACCACTTCTTTACCTCATCTTCCTTTTGGTTCTGAAGATGATGGACGTGAGTCAGATACTGAAAGTGCACTGGGAATCACCCTTCCTTCAGCAATAAGCAAAAATTAGTGAGGAAATCATCTCAGTGGCCTCTCAGCTTGATATATGAAAAGGAGATAGCATACTTTTTAAAATTAAATGCCAAAAGAAATAGGCTCTGCAAAATTCCATTCTTTGAATGTCCTCATGTTGTAATTGGTTATTGACAATTGTCATCATGAAGTTACTCCTGAATAGTAAGGTAAATAAACTAGCATTTGCCTCTCCTGACCCTCACTGGCTGGACTTTTTTATTCCCAAGTAAGTATTTCCAGTGACCCTGTGGAGACTCACAGGGCCTAGTTAGTGAAAGACAGACTACTCCCAACAAGGTCAAGTGTCCTGTTGAATTTGCTCTTCTCTTTGCTTCTCGGAGATGGCTTTCACTGAGCAGCCTGCTCTGGCCTTAAACTTGAATTCCTCCTGCCTCTGCTGCTGAGTGCTGGGATGACAGGCATGCATCAGCACTGAGCTCTCTAAACTAGATAATCTTTCTAATTGTGCTAGAGTGGTTAATAAGTGCTTAGTAACAAAACAAAAGCTTTTGTATGTAAAGTAAAACAGTTTGGATCTTAAGAGACCTGATTACCATGTCTGCTACACCTGCTAATTAAGTCCTGACTTTCATTTTTCCTTTAAATGTCCTGGTGCCAAACTCTTGTCAAAACTAACTAGTACATAATTGATTATATGCTGTTAAGACTGTGTGATCTATAAATATTAGCATCTTTCTATAGGTTGTTTAGTTGCTAATTTAAGCAAGTAACCATCTTCATCAAAATTGTTGTGTATGCATCAGGAAACTTTTCTAATGCTTTTATATTTTATGTTGCTGCTGCTGTTCAGACAAACCCTGGCTGGCCTGGAACTGACTGTGTAGACCAGGCTGACCTCAGGCCTGTACTGATCCTCCCGCCTCCCCCTCCCACGCATTGGGCTTACAGATGTGCAGCAACATGCCTGGCTGACAGACCTTTTAAAAACTGGTTGAGATTGTAGTGACCTTTCTGATACTGATGATGGTGTTTGGAGTGACACTGGCTCATTAGTCCCCTTTGATTAATGCCACAGAGACAACAGTTCAGTCCCCTTCAGTTCTAGACATTTTCTCACTATGTTGATGACGCTGGCTGGCCAGCTACTCCTTGGCTCAAATGATCTCCTACATCAGACCCAAAAGTAGCAAGGACTGTGAACATGTGCCATCAAGCCATCGACAATAATTTTTTAAATTTATTTTTATTACTTTTAGTTATATGTATTTATGGGAGGGGGGAGGCTGCATTTTGCCTTCAGAGGCCAGAGGTATGGAATCCCCTTGGAGNTAGTGTTACAGGTGACCCTGAGCACTGATGTGGGTGCTGGGAATTAAACTCAAGTCCTCAGGAAGAGCATGTGCTCTTCCCTGCTGAGCTGTGTGGTTGGGCTTTTTTTGTTTGTTTGTTTCTTTTTTGTTTTGTTGCTCTTTTGGGGGGCCCACCACCACCCAGCTCCCAAATAAATCACACATGGAGGCTTAGTCTTAATTATGAATGCCTGGCCTTAGCTTAGCTTGTTTCTAGCCAGCTTTTCTTAAATTATCCCATCTACCTTTGGCCTCTGAGCTGTTCCCATTCTCTTACTTCTGTAAATCTTAACTCTTATTCCGTTACTGGTTGTGTAGCTAACTCCTCCTTCTCTGTCTACTTCTCTCCTCTTCCTCCTAGATTTCTCCCTCTATTTATTCTCTCTGCCCGCCAGCCCCGTCTATCCTTTCTCCTGCCTTGCTATTGGCCGTTCAGCACTTTATTAAACCATCAGGTGTTTTACACAGGCAAAGTAACACAGCTTCACAGAGTTAAATGCAACATAAACAAAAGTAACACACCTTAAAATAATATTCTACTACAGAGCTGTAGCTCCAGTTTAATGAGGATGAGTTTTGAAAGAAAACAGAAGGGGGGACATTGAAATGCAGAGCAAACAGACTGTAGAGAAACTACATTTTCAAGCTTATACAATGGAGAGAGTAAACAAGATGATTAAAATTTCTATTCTTAGAAATACACCTGTAATCTCAGCAAAGCTGAGATGGAAAGATTGCAATGAGTTCTAGGCAAAAAAAAAACAAACAAAAAAAACCAAATTTCTGCTCCCAAAATAGAGCAGTGACTCAGAGTGAAGAGAATGGTCACATGTCACATAGCCACAGTGGTCCTGTAAGATTTTGTCACCCAGTGACATCATACCCATATTATTTTGTGTAAGAACACACTGTTTGCACAATGATAAAGCATTTCTCAGAACACATCTCTGTTGCTAAGCAACACCTGCCCGTGTTGCTCTGGCAGCCCGTGTTCTCTTCACTCTGGGACCTTGGGTGATGTAGCGGTCCTGATTCCCAGAATCCCCTTTGTCGGCTACAGTCCCATCAGCATCCCTATTAGGAACCCCATTTCTCAGAACCTTAGATTTTTAGTAACTTTATGTGATGTTATCAGGCTGTTTTCTGGAGGGGAGATTACTGTCATCAGAGGGGAAAGTACATGTTACACCATAGGAAAGTTCTTAGTTGTCTTAGGGCACTCATCTTTGAGAAAGAGTCATGTGTTTATATTTTTTAACTAACAATTTCTGTAGGTCTTTACTTTTGAGTAAGTTACTTGTGACTGCCAACTTTCATATTTAAAATCTATGTTAGGGCTGGGGAGATAGCTTGCAGCGGTTCCCAACCTGTGGGTCATGACCCCTTTGAGTCAAATGACCCTTTCACAGGCATC
>LZPO01008017.1:94385-108570 GCA_001675575.1 Neotoma lepida
ATTTTATTATCTTATGCTTCTCAGCTACATACCTAATACATTGATACAGAACAGCCATAAATATTCAAGTGTAACTAGTGAGCCATGTATGTAATTAGTAATACACTATAAGTCATAATTCAGGTTACTATAAGTCATAATTCAGGTTAAAATAGACAGTATTGTACACCACAATTCACAAGCAGCTATGCTGTTGACTCTTCACTCAGAACTTCCCTGGAGATCACAGGCTCACAGCATGGCTCCCAGAGGGCACTGCTCTAATTGCTAAGACATGGAGCTCAGTCAGAGAACCTGCTTATTTTTCCCATAACTGAGAGACCACTCTGTCAAAATGCCAGGAAACGTGTTCTTCCCAGATCATAATGAGACTTATGTTAGTATCTTCCACCTGCAATTCTCTTTTCCTTGGGGCTGTTGAGAGAAGAACAGAGCTCAGGGGAAGGGAATAGATGCCCTCCTAGGCGGGTTCACCGTGGGAATCTAGGTGCAGACTTGGAGAAGATGGCAGGCCAGGCACAAGAGCAGCCCAGCCTGCTCCAGGGAGGAGGGGGTTGTGCAGAAGTGGGTTGGCATCTGGGCACACCTCATTAGGAGTGAGGAATGATTCGTGACTCACAAAAGGTCATTGCCTACTTCGGTAGATAAATTACCTCAGCAGAGTTGGAGGACCTATTTGGTAAAGAAGTTTTCATTAAATCAAAGATTTTATAGCTTCTATTTTGTTGCATAGGAAAAAAGAAATAATTAGTAATTGACGGAGTAAGTGCGGGGAATGAAGAAGTGTAATATTATTCTAATAGGCCTTGTCTTGGTCTTTAACTTCTGACTTTCAGGCCGCATTATTTTTTAACTCGGGTGTATAAAAATCACACTGAGAAAGTGGAACCAATTGCAGTTAAACAGTGGAGGGGAGTNCTAACCAGTAACAGGAGAGGCTTTAAAGTGCCACAAATATTGGTCCTCTTTATTGTGCTTGATTTTTGATGATTCCCATAACCTGTCCATTAAAATACCCACATTCTTAGCTCAAAGCCTTTCAGTGTCGGACGTATAAAGCAGATTATTATACACAGGCCCCCAGATTGCCTGTGAGGTGACCTGCTCAGGCCTGGTTTGTGCTACTTCCCACCTTTAGAGAGCCCTAGATAGAACAAGTAGCAACACTGGGTTGTGGGTTGAAAGTGAAATATCCCCCCCCCAACTCATGTTTTCCAACACCTGGTCCCCAGCTAATGGCCCTACTTGGAGAAGTTGTAGAAACTTTTGGGATGATGTGGTTTGAATGAGAATGGCCCCCATAGGCTCATATATTTGAATATTCATATATTTGAATGGTCCTCAGTTGTTAGAGGAGATGTGTCACGGGGGTGGGTGAAAGCCTATACCAGGTCCAGTCTTGGGCTGTCTTTGCCTCCAACTTTTGGATTAGATATAAGCCCTCAGCTACTGCTCCAGCACGTGTCTGCCTGCCTGCTGCCACGTTCCTCACCATGGTGGCTGTGGATTCACCTTCTAAACTATAAGCAAGCCCCCCATCAAATATTTTCTGCCAGTGGCCATGTCAGAGGAGTAGCAGATGGCAATTGACTTCAGGGTGTCAGCCCACCAGTAGGTGAATCCCTGATGGGTGAATCAGATGGGCAAGACCCTGAGACCACAGACTCCAGAATGNCTTTTGCTTCTGTTGTGCCTTTACATGTTTGCCACTGGCATCTTCCTCTGGTATCTGGCATGGTGTGAATGGGTGTGGGGAGATCCCCACTGCCTGTAATGTAGTGTGATTATCTCATGGAAATATTCTGTTCTACTGGACATTTTTACCTGTGGATTATTATGAAGATGATTTCCTTCTAAGCTGTACTGTTTAACTGAAGCAATGAATTTATANAATTAATATGTGTTAGTTTAAATAGGATTTTTATGATTGAGGGTTTTTAATAGCTATAATAAGGAATTGTAATAGATGTTAGATTAGTGGGAAAATTAACATAGGTAAAGGTAGGATAAAATGTTGCCCCTGCCTCTGATAAAGCAGAGGCTGCAGGGGATAAAAAATAAAACAAGGAAATGTCACACAGCTAGAACACATGAGCTTTATTGAGGAGCCATACAGACTGTGGCTTAGGTTAATGATTAAGAAAAACAACTGAGCCCCAGTAGCCCAGCTAGCTTAAAGTCTTTCAATCTTAATGTTGGGAGATGTGTTCACAGGTTTCGGAGTGCATCATAGCTGAAACAAAGCTTTGAAAATAACTTAAAGGTGGACTAAGAAGTTTTTGTTAGCTTTGAAGTAGAAAAACCCAAGACGACAATCTAAAGTTTTAGAAAGGCACATAGCCGAGTGACGGACTCATTAAGGTCAGGGAACAAGAACAAAGCAGCCCAATTATCATTAGCTAATGTGCCTTTCTTGCAAGGATTGGTTGATGACCAAAGGTGATGATTAATTCCTTATACCCATTTCTGCCCTCAATCTCCTGATATAAAAAACTATTGATGAGTGAATATGCACGATAAAGATTTAAAGTAGAGCTCACTGATTGTTTTTCATGTATAAAAGTTCAGGTTTGTGATTCCTTGTAAGATTACCTTTCAAGATAAATAATAAAATGATTGGTTCTTTCTTTGTAACTGCAAAATGCAGCCTGCCAATACAAGAACTGACTGAGAAAAATACCTTGCTTGCTTACACTGTTAATCTATAACAAGTTGCTTGGGTATGAATGTCCTTGGGTTCTTGGGGACAACTTGTTTTTCACTGTGATACATAAAATGTTTAATCATGTAAGGGATATGGAAAATGCTGTTTTTTCACTTGTATTGATTGTAATCATTCACTTGAAAAATAAAATGTAACCACATTGTAATTTTTATGTTGCTTGAAAGAGTATGTTGGGGTATATAAGCGGTAAGGGAAAGAATAAAAATAGAGTTAGATGGAAAATATCAAAAATAAAGATGGAGTTAGAAGGAAAACATCAAGNTAAGAGAAGGAAATCACCAGGAAAATAAAGAATACAGAATACAGAAGAAGACTAAAGAAGGAAATCATCAAGAGAATGTGTGAGTGTCTTTTTCCCTTAATCCCCTCAGATAAAAAGTCACAGTACCCGACTCCATGGATTCCCTTTGAACCCTGTGCTGCTGGAGGCTGGTGTGGTGATATTTTATCTGTGTCCTCCAATAAAATTTATCTGAGGATCGGAGGAAAATGGGCAGCCAGCCACTAGCAGTAAAAACAAAAGTCATGCAAGTTAGCACAGGCCCTTAATCCATCTGGTTCTGTGTGAGTCCGAGGTCACACTAGGGAACAAGCTGGAAGGCNGTGACACACGACTTTAATCCCAGCATCAGCCATAGAGGTCTGGAGGTCTGTGCAGAGAGACAGGAAGTGATGTAGCTTGGTGGAGAGAGGAAATGAGTTAGCAGAATGGACAGGCATAAAATGCCTNCTTAGAGAGGAAGTCGCTCTCTTCTCTTCGCTTTGCTCTCTTTGGAAGCAGCGGCAGCGTTGGAGAGGTGAGGCTAGCTGGTGGCTTGTTCGTAATTCCTCTGATCTCT
This sequence comes from Neotoma lepida, assembly GCA_001675575.1. Classification (NCBI taxonomy): domain Eukaryota; kingdom Metazoa; phylum Chordata; class Mammalia; order Rodentia; family Cricetidae; genus Neotoma; species Neotoma lepida. The sequence goes on from LZPO01008017.1 coordinate 97,950, forward strand.
GTCAGACTTTTCACCCCTATTTCTTGTTCCGTGTGTTTATTAATAAGACCATTTAAAAATTCATCTTACAGGCTGGCCCCCCAGGCAGCAGAAATTTTCTTTTATAAGTTGCTTTGGTCATGATGTCTCTTCATAGCAATAGAAAAGTGACTAAGACAATGGGTTCNAGCTAATAGACACAGGCTTGAGGGTTGTAGCGTGGCTCTGCTCCCTGATCTGCTGAGATGTGAAGAACAAATTTCATGGCAAGCTCTGACTACCATGCCTTCACTACCATGGTCCTCTTGAACCATGAACCAAAACAAATTCTTCATCCCTGGAAGTTGCTTCTGCTGGATATTTGATCACAGCAACAAGACAGATAACTGATACACACTAAACTTAAATGTCCCAAGAGAAGACTAGTAAGATGGTTTAGTGGGTAAAGGTACCTGCCACCAAGTTTGATGACCCGAGTTCAGTCCCTGAACCCCACATTGTAGAAAGAGAGAACAGACTCCTGAAAGCTGTCCTCTGATCTCCGCATGTGTGCCAGTGCACACAGGACACATGCGTGCACACACATACACAATAAATAAATGCCTTAAACAGCTTCTTGAAAGATGAATTTAACTTAACCATTGGGATGCCACTGCACTTTATCAGCTGGGCAGATTTTCATGGCACAAAAACCTTGGAACATTTCTGTCAATGCAATACTAATTGACCTTTACGTGGCCACAAGGATTTCTCTTTTGAGTGATCCCTGCCTTTTTAGCTCAATTAAACCTGTTCTGGAGTGGAATTGTGCACATGTGGGTCACAAGCTTTAAGAAATAAAGACACATGGAAAACAAAGCAGGGAAGGAGACTAATAAATTCACNCTGATTATACTTACTTCTTTTAATGACACCTTCCATAGATGCAAGGCTTCTTCTATTTGGTCTTGGGCTAATTATTTTTAAATTACATCTTTTCCTCCTAGCCTCANAACAGCCAGATTTGAGAGTGGCTGTCTTCATTCAAATTTTCCAGATGAGAGAACATGAGAGAACCTGTCCTCTGAGAAGCCAGTGCCTGCTCCAAGCCAGCCAGGTAGTGGGAGCCAGCCCGTCCAGGCTGGAATCTGTACAGATCCCGAGCCAAGTAAGAATTTCCACTGTTTGCTGAGTGTGGCGGCACATGCCTTTTTTTNAATCCAGCCCTCAGGAGGCAGAGGTAGGAGGATCTCTGAGTTTGAGGCCAGCCTGGTCTATATAGAGAGTTCCAGGNTAGCCAGGGCTGTATAGTGAGACCCTGCCTCTAAATAAACAAGTAAATACATAAACAAGAATTTTAAAAAGAGAGTTNCTCTGTTCTTTCTCCAACCCCTTCAAGAACAATTCATGATGAGGGGAAATGAAAATTCACTACTTGAGATGCCTAGTCCAGTGCCTGGTACTCACTAAACACTGTTGCTTATGTTTTATACAAAAAGATCTAATAGCAAGGATTCTCCACTTATGGACTGGGAAAGTTATGTAAGTACACTGAGAAAATGAAGACATTCCTCCAAACAGGCCATGCTGGATAACACATAGGACACAGCCCCATTTAGGGGTCTTTCCAAGAATCCACCCCACCCCCCATATCCTGAGTCCTTTGTGTCAAACTATGGCATGCTGAGCCAGGTCCCCAGAAAGTCAGCTCCTTCATTAACAGACCTCACTGTCAGGAAACTTTCCTAGCTAGTGAGCAACTTTTCTTGTCAATGTCTTCCCACCAGGATGCTACATATCCTGAAGTGGGACAAACGGAGTACCCAGGATTAGGCCCCACAAGACTTTAGATGGGTTTGCATAATGTTGGGTGAAGGACTCATTCACTGGCCTCTCTGCCCAGCGAGTGGCATCCATCCCAACTCTCTCCNGCCCAGGGCCTTGGTTTCTTCACATGGGAACATGGGGGGACAGAGGAATGTCGTGAAGAAATGAGAGCAAGGGGATGGCTCACACAGCTGTCCNCGTTCTCTGGCTGCTCGTCACTGTCCTTTACTATGGCAGGGAGCCTAGTTGCCTGGGCCCTGGATATCCATGNTGGCAAAGCACTTGTCATGCGTCTATCCACTCTCCTCTTCCTCTGCTGTTGGACCCCTGTACAATAATCCTTGAGATCTCTCAAATCACATCACAAATACTACAGTTTCTTTTTTTTTTTAAAGATTTATTTATTTATTATGTATACAGTGTTCTGTCTGCATGTATCTCTGCAGGCCAGAGGAGGGCACCCAATCTCATTACAGATGGTTGTGAGCCACCATGTGGTTGCTGGGAATTGAACTCAGGACCTCTGGAAGAGCAGTCTGGATTCTCAACCGCTGAGCCATCTCTCCAGCCCATACTACAGTTTCTTTTCCTTTATACCTCACGGTTTTGTGTTTAGTTTCTACTTCTATCACGCAAAAAGGGAGGTGTGGGGGTGGAGGTGGGGAGGGGGAAGCCACATTTCCAGAGGTATCAGGGGCTTTCCAGGAGCACAGAGGAAACCAGAATCCTGAAAGGCCTTCACAGAAATCGTATGCCTCTTGGGAAATTGCCTAGTTTAATTGTTTGGCCCCAAGAAAATCAGCATTTCATTAACCTACCTTTCCTTTTCTACTCTGTTTCGAAAGGGTAGTGGAGAGTTCATTTTAAAATGCAACAAGCATCCCAATTGTATTTACTTTTTTAATGCTACAAACAATGCACTTGGTATTGAGTTGAATAGGGCACTGAGAGAAAAGGCAATTAATGAATAGTCACAAGGTTGCTAATCTGATCAATGTTGGGTGATAGGACATTTAATCTGATTGTCTGTGACTGCAATTGCACAGAGCTTGTGGCAGCAGAGGAGCACATTGGCGGATGGGAGGTGAGTAGGGGCCTGTGAACAGATACAGAATGAAAAGGCTTTCAGGGGGAAGTCATCCCACAGAAACTGTGGCACTTTTCATGCCTGTATCTCCCAGTGCACAGCCCCACAGCCCCACAGACAGCGAAAAACAAGCATTCTTCAGGGGCTGGGGTGTCATTTCCTATGATGCTCGTCTGGCATACATGAAGCCCTCTGGGTTTGACCCTCATTATTGTGTAGACACTGGGTGTGATGGTGCACACTTATAATCTCAACACTCAGGTGATGGAAGCAGAAGGAGCAGAAGTTTGAGGTTAACCTTGGCTACAGAGTAGGTTTGAGGTTAGCCTGGGATACATGAGACCCTGTCTCAAAATACATACATGCATACATACATTAAACAAGTAAACAAATGCCTTCAGACTTCCTCTCATTTAGGCATTGTTAGACCCAGCACTGGGAGACAACAGATTAACTAGAGAGCAGCCTGGGCAGCAGGAACTGAGGCATGGCTCCTTCACTCTTCACTGAAGTTCCCTGAAATGCCCTGTGACTTAGAGGACAGTCCACTCTGTACATGCACGCCCAAAAATGTAGAGACTCTTCAGCTTGCCCAGATTAAAATGAGTAACCACTGCCCAGATAAGCCTGGCCATGCTTGTGGCTGATGGCTGGGGGGAAAGGCCAGGACACTATCTTCAGTCTCTCCCATGATGCCCACCATTCAGGAATAAACCTGAAGACAGATGATCAGCCATAGCTGAGCCTCATGCTCCTTACCTGCTGGTCCCTCCACCCTCATAGACCTGGAACCACTTCTGCTGGCCTTTGAGAGCTGTGTGGACACTCACATGTGGTTCAGTGTACTCAAATATGTTCCCTTGCTGCTGAAGCATACACCTGTGTTCTTGTTGCTTGGGTTTTCCTTACAGTGGGTACCAGATACTTTCTCAACCCATTGGTGTCCAGCCCAGACATACAGGGATTGTGACCTGAGGCCCCTGACATTAAGGGCTCACCCCTTAGTGTAAGAATAAGACTGAAAAATGCCAAGCTAAGAACAGGCTTTTGCCTTGTAGGTTGACATATTCGAAGATGTCAACACAGGCTGACGGGACTCTACTGGCCTTTTGAAATGCATTTTTGGGCTTCTCTGGAGATCACCCAAAGCAGGAGACTCTGCCCTTTCCCGGGGCACACCACACACTTCACAGAGCTCGGGCACATCCTGACTAATGTCACAGCTGAGTGACAAACCATCATGCCCATATATGACAGATCAATAGACATCCCCGAGTGCCAGGTGGTGAGAAACCACAGTGGGGTGTGCTCAGCACCTGTGTCATGCTCATTTTCTCCATCCACACCCCAAGACATCCACAGCCCCTACTTCCAGAGCTCCCCTTTCTTTAAACTAGGGCTGGCCATGGAGGGACCTTGCCAGGGGTTTCAGAAAGACCCAGGATAAGCTCAAGGGAAGAGAGGTTGTGTGGCTCCTGGGGCCATTCGAGAGTTGCCCATTCTGTAAGGATGTCCCTTTCTCAGCTAATGGGCAGAAGTGTGCAGGTGAAGAGAAAAGCCAAGACTGTCAGCTTCACTCATATAAAGCACTATCAGCGGTAAAGAGGTCCCCTGAGTGGAAAAACAGCTCAACCTAAAGGGCCTTTTCAAAGACCCAGTTTTGTTCCAAAGTTGCTTGTCCGCTCTTCCCTCTTGCTCCCCCTTTTAAAACATTACAATCAGGCATTTATTAAAATATTGAGGCAGTGCTTCTATGAGCTACTTAAGCCCAAAAGCCCCAAAGGAGGAAGATGGGTCTCTACTCGTCTAATTGATTTCCTTCTAGGATCAAATGGAAAGCAAGAGGCAGAATAGAAAGCAGCACTCACGTTTTTGAAGGCTTTGAGACTTGTGAATAGGGGGCAGCGTTCAGTGTTGGGTTTGGGGTGAGGGAGGAGGGTTATGATGAGAAAATGACAATTAGGTCGAGAACCACCGGAGGGTGACGTGTGTAAGTGGTTCAGTAGCCCTGAGGCAAAGTGGCTCTGAGGGGGCTGCCTCTCCCCCCTACCCCATTGTGGGAGCAGTGTGCCTCCCCTCCTTAGATGTTCACCCTCCTTTTTTGTAGAATGTAAACACACCAGAGTCCTCTCTTTGTAGGAGCTGTGACATGAGAAGCCATTTCTCNCTGTTAACTAGGAAAAGCCCACCCCTGAGAAACCTCCTTCCCAATGCCTGTGTGCTGCTAATGCAATTTTGAACTTGTCCTAACTGCACCTGAAGGTAATCAGCTATGGGCCAGTTGTGCATTCAAAGTCCCTGTCAGGCTGACAGGGTAGAATTAGATGGTTTGATACCATTTCCCAGTGGGGGTCATGGCAGCTGTGTTGGGGCAAGTGTCCTAGGGAAGGACATTGTCTGTTTGCTCCTGCTTTTCTCAACAAGACAGGACCGTACACTCGCACCGGGAGTGGGTGCTCTGACCCACCCAAGAGTGTGGCTTGTAGCTATCATTGCACACTTCCTCCCCAGAAGGCTAAGACTCAGGGTGTTAAAATAAGGGTCTGCCTTGTAAAACCTTCCTCAGACAAGAGTGTATTTTTTAACAGAAAGCAAATTGTACACTCGGGTTTTCAGTACTCACTCTCAACTCTCAAGTCACAGGGTGTTTCATAGACAGCGCCCAGGCATGGAGAAGGTGTGATCTGAGGTGGAGTGCGTTCTCTGCCTGGAACAATCTTTAGCCGGAACATTTAAGAGGTGAGATTGTGGTAGTGACACAGCATGCCTTTAATCCCAGCACTAGGGAGGCAAAGGCAGGCGGATCTCTGTGAAGCCAGCCTGGTCAGCCAGGACAGCCATAACTACAGAGAGAAACCCTGTCTCTGAAAACTAAAAAAAAAAAAAAAAGTGAGATTGTCAAGCTGAGGCCATTTGAGAAAGCACTCTCTAGTCAGGTATAGAATTCCCCTGTCCCTCACTCCGACCATTTTAGAAGCTTGAGAATACAATTTTTATTCATTCTTTCTTTTTTTAAACCAATTTTGTGTTTTTCTATTTGAAAAACATTGATACTTTTTCTCAGTCCCAAATGGAGGTGAAATTAAGTTGTCTGTTTCTTAAACAAAAATAAACAACTTCAATATGTATAAACCCAGGCCATGCCAAATGCCTTTTTCTGTCACCCAGGAATACGGACTCTGAAGCAGGATTAGCATGTCACAAAGCTGTGGAATCAAGCTTGTTTGGGCTTGTGAAAATTACAAAGAAAATGGATTTTGGGGGTCATAGACGGGAAGTTAAAAATCAAGGGTCCAGGAGTTCAGGGACCAAATGACTTTTATTCTCAAATAATTAATTTCAAGATCAAAACCAGACCCTAAAACCACATGCCTGTTAATTCCATTTTCCTTCTTAAACACTTGTCACTCTAACGTTTGTTGGAGGATCCATCACAGGAGCCNGCTGAAGAAATTGTAATTCCTTTAAAAGGAGTAAGTAGAAAGGGTGACCAGCTGAAGGCTCTGATGGTCCAGGCTGCAGCACTGGCTCTGGTTAAGAGTTGTTCACTGCTTCTGCAGAAAACCTGGCTTTGGTTTGCAGCAACCACATCCGTTCCAAGGGATTAGATGTCCTCTGACCTCCGCAGGCACCTAAACGTAGGTACACACACGTACACATAAATAAAAACAACAAATGAATGAACAGGGCTCGGGCAATCNAAGTAAGNNTAACAAACGAATGAAAAACAGGCAAAANTGTTTTTGAAAAGATATTTCAGAGAAGGTAAGTACCCATTAGACTCTCAACCGGTGGGTCATGACCCCTTTAGGGGTTGAATGACCCTTTCACAGGGGTCACCTAAGACCANTGAAAAACATAGATATTTACATTGCAATTCATAATTAACTGCAATTGTAAAATTACAGTTTTGAAGTAGCAGATAAAATAATTTTATGGTTGGGGTCAGCACAACACGAGGGACTGTATTAAAGGGTCCGCAGCATTGGGAAGGTTGAGAACCGCTGCCTTAGATCATGAAAAGGTATTTAAGACCATTGAGTCTCAGAGAAATATAAATTAAAACCACAATGACTCCTCACTACGAATTTAAACCATAATCACTCCTCACTACCTGCTCATCACGGNTGTGAAAATTAAAAAGAAACACTGTATCAAGTGTTGAGAATGAAAACTGGAACTTTCTCAAACCCCTGGTAAGGCACAGGGCTGCTTCAGAAACAGCTTCATGTTCTCTGGAAACGTTGAACGTAGGCTCTGCACATAACTCACCATTTACTCAATAGAAATGAAAATATGCTCCTAGGAAGATCTGTTTGCTGATGCTTAGAGCATTTTCAGTTACAGATGAGAACATTCCAGTAAGTAAAAGAAGCCAGAAAAGAAAAGGCTACCCGAGAAGTGGTTCCGTTTGTAGGACAGGCTGGAAAAGGCAACATTGAGATTAAGATTCCTGAGAGATCTTGGATTATCCTTGAGGGGCCCCCAATCACGTGTCCCTGTAAGAGAGATGCAGAGAGATTTAACACAGAAGGGAAGAAGGTCACGTGACAGAAGCAGAGGGAAGATGTTAGACTATAGCTTGATAGAGATGCAAGGAATGCAGCTGGAAAAGGCCTTGAACAGAGTCCCTCTGAAAGGACCGTGAGCTGACACCACCTAAAATGGATTTCAGATTTCTGACCCTAGACTGTGTGACAATCCTTTGTCTGGCACTAAGTCACTACCTTTGTGGTAATTCGTTACAGCAGCAGTAAGGAATAAATGGAAACTGGAACACAGATTGCCAAAGATCGTCTTGTTCTCAATGAGACNCCTGGTGCACTGGCTCAGCAGTCTTAGTGCAAGAATCATCTGAGATGTTTTATTAAAGAGGTGTGAGTCCCCCATTCCCATATCATCTCATCCTTCACTCCCTAGTCCTGCTGACCTTATTCAGCCAGAGGGGTGGACACTAGGCAGCTATGTGGGCTTACTGCTGAGGTCCTAGGTACCCCAAACTAGTCTAGACAGTGTTTTCTGTTTATGTCACAATTAATTTCTTAGGTAGAACATCTTATCCGATGCATGGCATCAAGCCAGCATCGATGAGTGTATTTATCTATTTAATAACTCTAAACACAAACTTCTCCAATGATGTCTTTGCAGAGTGAATTTCACAATGCGATCCTTGTTATTATCCTGCTCTTAGTCATCTAGGGAGCCCACTTGGCGAAGCATGCCTCTCATTTTGCTTTTGCTTTATGAATCCCATTTGCCTTCCGTAGATTTTAGAAGCAACAGCGGTGGGCAGGCTTCCAGCATCGTGAAGTCAAGGCAGAATGAAATGGCTGTCGAAAGTACACACAGATAGAAGAGGAAACTTCACTTTGTTCTTTCACTTCTGTACTCGGTTCTAGAAGTCTAGTGTCCATCTAGATGCCATGCTGGGACTTGGCAGCCCAGTGGCCAGCTGTGGCCCTCCTTCTTTGACACCCTTCTGTCTGCCACTTCTCTCTGCTTAGCTGAAATTCCATGTTGGGAAGTGGGACTTCCATAGCTGGGTACCAGGACCTAAATGGCTGGGCCAGTGACTTTTTTTTCAGCTTTTGTTTTTGTTTTTGTTTTTTGGGCCGGTGTTTTTTGCTGATGGTGAATACAGACCACCTTGAGGCTTCCATGTTACAAATGAATGTTTGTTTGTNTCTGAGATTGACATACTAAGTGTGTCANGGAAGGGAAGTCAGTATAGTCTTTGATCCCCATCTAGTTGCTTCTACTGGATGATAGCTAAGAGAAGTTTGCAAATGTCTGGGCACNGAAGTATTTAGCTTAGTAAAATTGACAGTTTGCACNGTACAGATCTCATCCAGCAAGAACCCGAGCCCTATCAGGTAGCNATTAAAAAGAANTAGACAAGGGAGAGGAGAAAAAAAAGAGAATGATGATTTTTNAGGCCAGAATTACAAAACAGTTCCATTTGTATGCAGGCAAGTTTNTTTCTCCCTGAGAACTGCTGGACCACTCTGGTGTGCTAGCAATGCACNGCTCTGTCCATGTTTATCAAATATTTAAACAGCTCATCTTTTTAGCCATAATATCTGCTGGATATGGAAGTGAAAGAAAAATGAATTTTCCTTTTTGCAGCAAGATTCTAGTGGCAACTCCTGATCTATCGCCCATTCCCAGTTATGGAAGTCACGTGGATCCTCTTATTTGGTAGAAAAATAAATAACTAACTCATTCTGTGTCTCCCATAAATACATATTATCTGGGTCCAAATCAATTGATTGATCTATCACAACATCAATTGATCAACATAGCATCTGTCTGTCCGCTTACTCATTGGAGAGAGACACAGATGATGCATAATTAGTTCCATAATTCAGTAACTCTTTTCCTCCAATTAGCACAGCCACAAATGTGAGANGGTTCTTTTTCTTGAAGACAAATAANATTTAGTATTGCCCTGTNCCAGCACTATCAAATCAATTTGGGGGCTGAAAATCTCCTGTTTAAAGTGAGTGTCATGGGTCAGAAGTATGCCTTTTGATCATGATGCCTGTGTAACAGCCTGTGAACCTCCACAAGGTATTGAAGCGCCAGTAAACAAAACCTAGGTCCAAACCAATTCACTCATTATGATGGTGACCCCACGACATGACTGGAGCAAAAAATCATAGTTGCATTCCCAGCAGCAACTGAATAGCAAATAAACCATAGAGAGCAATATACATATTCATTTTNCCCCCTGAGACTAACATGGATACCTCACTCCATCACCTGCTATCTGGACAGGCATCAATACAGTGACCCTGAGACATGGTGGGAAATGGTGCTTGCCAAAGGAGCTGGCTTCTGCTNTCCCAGCTTTCCACTCCCTGGGATAGGCAGACACTCTGCAGGGACTCTGTCAAAAGAGGCAGAATCATAACTCCAAGTACAGAGGTGAAGCCAGGATTTATTTGCATCATGTCAAAGGCGTATTTTAGAGAAGTGGCCTGTTCCAGTGTTTCTCAGTTGTCTGGGCAGGCAGACTGCTTGTTCCAGAGAAAACTGAGATTTTATGACACAGAGTTTGGGTCAAGAATGAAAAGTTTTGAAGATTTACATTTTTCTCCAGCATGACCTTTTGGCTTTATTCCTTAATTAAGCTAAAGGGAGTATTATGGGCCTGCTGTATCCCCAGGGNGTTATGAGACACCAGGCACAGCTAAGCTATCTCAAGACAACCATGTTCTCTGGAGTTATTTTATTGCTATTATAAAAAATCTTTATTATGGGAAAAATATGTATTTTTATGCCAGAAGAAGATGAAGATGACAGTTAGGCTGTTGAACGGTAGTTTCAGTTGGGCTCCTGCCCACAGAGACTGTAAAACACCCAAGACTCGGGGAGGCCTCCTGATAGAATCTTAAGAAACCTAACGGGGTATATTAATCTTTTGTGAAATTCATAGTTGGAACAGGTAGCCATTAAGTGGCACTTTCCAGTTATCAAGGTATTTTATGAAACNGAAAAAAGTCCTATTACACTTGCTAACAGGACCAAGTTTGGGGGTGTGCCTAATGAAACTGTCTTCTCGTCAGAGAATCCTTGAATGCCTAAGATGGCTGCCGGTCCGTCCTAGCAGGGGCCCCTGCAGAAGCTCGGTCACTTCTCCTGTCACTAAGACAACAAAAACTGTTCATCAAAGCACTGTTTTCTCTTCTCCATCAGTAATCTGGCACTTTCCCCTCTGTGTTTTGGTTGGTTTATTGTTTGTTTTTG
>LZPO01008017.1:123377-136698 GCA_001675575.1 Neotoma lepida
GGTGAAATGGTGCAGGCTTGTTTGTTTGCAGTCCTGGGTTCTTTTTCTGGTTGATTGACATGAATGCTCTGTTCTTTTTTAAATGATGTGCTCTTTACAATGGCATAGTATTTCAAACATTGTTATTAATTGGGAGGAAACGAGAGAGAGCTCGAATCACCCTCCATGTATTCACTTTATGTCCATTTACTCTCTTTTTGGTAGTGAGAACACACTTCTGGAAGGAGACTGTTTTATTGACCGTCTTCTACCCTCTAACATATTTCATCAGGTACACCATGCTGTGTTCCTCTTTCATTGGCGAAGGATGTGGGTCTCCTCTGTTGATAGCTGAGGCAGGGGATGTCCTTTTCTTAGTCCCTGAATTTGGTTTCCCCTTTCAGGTCATGCATTCACACTCCGGGCTCTGGTTGACTGATGGCATTCTATTTATTGTGCTTGCAACCGTTTAAATCCACCACATCTNTTAAGAGTTAAGACTTGCCAGTGTGGGTCTGTGAGCTGTGGCAGTGGCTGGTTTGGACACTCTGCACAGGAGAGAAATGGGAAGAAAAGACCCTCTCTTTCCTTCATTGCAAAGCAGAGGACTGCAGGCTGCTGGCTGGTGAGGCTTCCACCAGCATGTGGAACTGACCATCCTAAATGTTGGTTCTGGGATCTTTGGTTTCTGGCTTTTGCATTGGCAATTAAAGACTGTTTCTTCAAAGCAAAAGCAGGAAGTACTTGGCTGGTGTAGGATACCTTTGAGGAAGGCTGCGAAGGAAAGTTTTTACTGCAAGGTGATCTGTGCTCAGAAGGTGGCCCAGCTGTTACTGACCAATTCAGGTTGCTTTTCCCCAAAGGCAAGGCCCAAGAAAAGCTTGAGGACTTGGGACTGGACAGAGGCCCTGAAGGGAATATAAGCCAGGCTTTAGTAATATCTGATCTCACAAAACATTAGTAACCTTTATTTTATTTGAAGTAGATCTTACCATATTTCAAAGTAGTTTACAAAACTGTATAAAATATCACATCTAATGTAGCAAAACCTTGATGTGCCTTGCAAAAGGCAGTTGCTAAGTTTTGCTACATTAGAAAAATACATTTAGCTACCAACTTTAATTGTCATTGTGAAAAATTGCACAAACTAATATCTGTAAGTGAATAATTTTACATATAGTTAGTGTCTTTTTTGATTAAGGAAGTCTTTTAAAGGACATATTAATTATGCATCTTATGTATTCTATGTGGCTGAAGCAGCTGTGTGGATAGAGACTAGCCAGTTGTTGTGTTGAATTAACAGAGTGCAGCTGTGATTAAAAAAAAATAGTGCATCTTATCTTCAAAAGAAGATGAAATCAGAGATAATATTTCATTTGCAAATATAGGAGTTTTGGATGAGTGTCAGGGCAGGCAAGTGTTTGGGACATGAAGCGAAGGTTGTAGTCCCTGGAACATTTCCCAGAAGGACTTTCCATATTGGTGGCAGGTGGGTAATGTGTGGAGCAGTCACCAGCCACACCAAGCAGAGGTCACACATCAAAAGTGGTCAGATATTGTTGTTTGCTTTTGGGTTGTCATGAGAATAATTCTGAACTTTGGGGNTTTGTGAAGCCCTGAGCAGCGCCCCCATTCATCCGAAGTGCCCATTTGAAGCGAGTGGTTTTCCAGCCCAATGGAGAGTACCTTTGTCTCTCTGAAANTGGAATATTCTGTCCAAGCAGCACTTCCCAACAGTGGGTGACCCCCTCAGTGTGTCTGTCAGGAAGCAGGTACCACCATCTGTCCCCTGCTCTGTGATCTCCTCCAGGCTGGGGTAGGTGGCCTTGAATGGGACAACTTCACAAAAGCTGCATGAAAATTGGGGATTGTCAAAGTCACTTGCCATTTACCAACTCACTCTCTGTGCCTTTTGTATCTCCATCAATAAAAACTTCAATCTTTTACCCGGTTTAGTAACAACCTACCCTAACGCATTGTTCTTCCCCTAATCTCTGCAAGTTCTGGTTGCACGGCCATCCATTTTCAATGANANTCATTTTAAAAGGTTAACAAACGAGAAACTAAACCAACCATACAAATAACAGCTCAAAGAGCACTTTCCACGATGTGTTGCTGTAGGGCCATTTCAAATTTAATATTCATGCCGAGGAAAGCTAAAGACCACCAAACCAGGTGGATAAAATAGTACCGCAGTTTATGACTCTTTCCTAAATGAAATCTCTTAAATATTGCTAATGAAGCCAGCTCTCCCACACAGCCTGCCCGGCGCCCTTTCTAGCCGCTTCAGTTCCATTTCCCTGTCTAGCAATTTGCCCCAGGCCCCTATTAAATGAATTATCACGGCCCCTAAATCATCTCTGCGGGGGTTTCCTCTAATCCCATCAAGACACTTTAACTNCCNTTCTTCCTTCCTGGTGACATAATGAGTTATTATTTCACGGGGAGCCATTAAAGAGGCCCCTTTGGAAGAGTGGAATGTGCCGGGCCTGGGCAGCCTGGAAGCTGGTGGCTCACTGCCGGGGACAAAGAGGCCACCAGGGCCACAGAGCGCCCCAGGCCCCAGGCTGCAGCTCGATCCTTGAGGCTCTGGGCCGCTGCACCCAGCCCCGACACAGGGCGGATACAAATGCTTTCCTTAAGCAAAGGAAGCAGGGCACTCGCAAACCACTTGCGGGGTAGATTAAGCTAATTTATTAAACACAGTGTGCCTGGTGACTGAGCTGAGCAGAGTAATGATTTACAATTAAAATAAAAAACATTAATATGAGAAAGTCAGAGACCACTGTGGCCCTGATGCTGGGGACCACAGCCGTCCAGACAAGGTGTCGGTGGCCGGGCTGGGGACCCAGGGTGATTCTTGATGGGCTCTGGTTGAGCCAGGCCCACTGTGGTCAGCAACCTAGGAGCAGGTNATTGCGAGGGACAGCTGGCCTTGGAGGTGATTGCTGTCCTTGGGATTGGAGGAAAACAGCTCCGCTGTGGCAGAATAGGATGCAGTGGCCTTGTGAGATTGTCTTTATTACATTTGGTTTCTAAGGTGCCCAGGCCACTCTGCACAAACCTTGGTCCTAGATATTCTAGGGAGAACGCTGTCATTGGAGACTTTGGAAACTTGAAACTCTAGGACACATTGGCCCCACCCCCATCTCCACCATCCATCCTCAGCAGCGCCAGCAGGGCCCCAGTCAAAATAAATGTTCTGTAGCACCTCTCCGGCTACGTTCTGAAGTAAAGAGCTTTGGTCATACACCCCACCCAAACACACAACTTGAAGAAGAAGAAAAAGAAGGAAGGGAGGGAGGAAAAGTAAGAAATAAACCAAAACATTAAAAGTAGATCTATTTATAAAGAAAACACTAATATCTGATGGCTTTTCATGGCTGCATTCCCCACCATGACATCTGTGGAATATCCAAATGATGTACCAGTTTATAATAAATTTTAATTTATGGGAAAACTGTTCAGTTGTCTGAAGTTGATGCTCTTTCTTTAGAATTAGCTCTTCAGCCAAGGATTACATTTACTCAAATACGTAGATATTCAAGTGTGACAGCTTTGCTTTCTCAGTGTCGGAGTTGTTGGGAGAATGGGGGTGGGACAANCTCANATCCCAGGAGATAAATAGTATTGTTGTCAATGACACGCTTTTCCAAAACAGTAAAATTNCAGATGAAACAGGGTATGCAATGGTTGTATTCTTGGAAAGTCTTGTAGATTAAAAGTACATTAANCATGCTTTTTGTTACATGAAAAATAGCACTAAAGAGCACTACCAAGGCCCCTTTTTAGCTAAGTAAATGCCTAGGAGGATGGTCAAAAGNGTCACGTGGCNCAGACAATTGTTTGAATACTAATGCACTGTGTCTTTGGGATTGGCAACGCCTCCTTTGACACTCAGGGGCCCAGAACATTGATTTTTAAATCTTTATTTTATTTTATGTGTATGGGTGTTTTGCCTGAATGTACATCTGTGTACTATTTGTAGGAAGTGCCTATGGATACCAGAAGAGGGTGTTGGATTCTGTGGAAGTGGAGTTGGAGGCTGTATGATCCTACCCACAGTGCTGGGAATCAAACCTGTGTCAGTAAGAGCCCCAGTTTTGCTCTGCCTGTTCTTATTAAGATGTTTGACTCCAGAGCTTAGGCTCTTGTTTTTTTAATTTTTTTTTTTATCCAAGTGTAGAGCTGTGGTGGTTTGAATAAAAGCAGCCTCCATAGGCTCATAAGGAGTGACACTATTAGGACGTGTGGCCTTGTAGGAGTAGGTGTGGCAATGTTGGAGGAGGTATGTCACTGGGGTGGACTTTGAGGTTTCAGAAGCTCAAGCCAGGCCCAGTGTCCCTCTCTTCCTGCTGCCTGCTGATCCAGATGTAGAACTCTCTGCTCCTTCTCCAGCATCATGTCTGCCTGTCCTCCACCATGCTTCCCACCATGATGATAATGGACTAAACCTCATAACTATAAGCCAGCCCCAAATAAATACTTTCCTTTATAAGAGTTGCCATGGTCATGGCAAGACAAGACAAGAGCTTTACCCAGATGCCTGTTGCAAGCCTTGTTGGAGCCAACCCTTCCTTTTCCTGGCCTGTTTAGACTTTTTGNGTACTGATTCTACCTTTGAATTCAGAAGCTTACTCTTCTACCTCTGTATCATCTCCACATAAGAATATTATNGTTCATTATTCACAACATTANACGTTAATTTGTAAGAAAAGCTGCGTGGTTTCTTTGCCAGTTGTAACATTATGTGAGCCTGTTGACTATCCCAGCATGTGCTGTCACAACTCCATGGCCATCCATAGCATCAAACATTAGAGCTAAAAGAAGAAGGCCTTGAATTATTATGGGGTTCAGTCTTTATGCTTGGCATTTGTTTTAAGTCTTTGGGAAGACTAGTGCCCTCAATGCTGGCATCTTTTTAATCCTAAAAAGATTGTACCACAATCAAAGTAGTTTCTAAGAGACAGAAATTTCCTATAACCCTATTATGTTAACAAAATAACTTTCATTTTTTTCTGTGTTCCTTTCCACAGTTTCTAGTTTTTGTTCAGGGTTTTTTATGCCTCATACATAATTTTTCTGTTTTCTTTAAAAATATCTTTTCATACTTAATTAATATGTAATAGCTGTGCATATTTTACTCGACACAATGAGATTTCAATGCATGTGCATAGTATGTAATGATCAGGTCAGAGCGGTTAAGTGAATTTCCTAGATCTCTTTTTAGATCTCCGGTATGATTAGGTANTAGCTTAGCTTTACTCTAGATGNGTACGACTCAACTAAAATGGGCGATAAAGGGCCTTGGGCACAGCCTTGAGTAAGTGGCCTAAGTGAGCATCTTTGCAAGCCTTACAAACCAGTAGTGAGAAAAGATGGTAATAGCAATTTAACAGCTCACTTACATGTGAGACATTTATACAGTGAGAAGTGTGAGGACCAACAGGTCCCTGAGCTGCTGGCTCAGGCCAACATGGCCCATCACTGGTTTGGAGCAATTTTGTTTGGTGACTCCTATCCTGAGTTTGGGCTTCAGTTATGCTAAAGAATTGGTATGGTGTAGGGGTGGAGGGAATGGGGGGGTGGAGGGGGTGGGGAAAGTGGGGGGGAGTGTTAAATGCTAGAGGACAGTGCAGAGAAGACCCACACANACATTATCTTTGGTTTTGAGGGGCACTGGGCTAAGTATGGGATAGTTGATGACATGACCTCCTCATTTNAACTTCTCTATGTTTGTCCCTCTCCCCACAGTGTCTGCACCCCTAGACGAATGAGTCCTTACCAGGAGACCCAGNTGGAGCTGGTGTTTATCCACTGTCCAAGAAACCTCAGTTAAAGTCTGTGTAAAAACTGTCTGCTATCCTTGTTGCTGACTGCTCTACAGGATCTCACTGTGAGCAGACCCTGGAGAAGGCTGCCTTTTACTGGGTGTCTGGTCTGTGCCGAACGTCTTTATATTTCACAACAACCTTATGAAGTAGAACATCTCTCCTTTAGAGGCAAGAAATCATCAGAGTTTAAGTGTCTTACACAGAACAATGACTGGCTTACTTTCATAGCCCGAGGTAATTTTATTGTATGATATTATGTCTATTTAAGAACATATATATGAGCACTATAAAACAACACTGTAAGATCCTAAGATTTATCTCTCATTTAGGAAGTCAGGAGAAGGTGAACAGAGAGACTTGGGGGTTTTCAACAGCAGGAAGAAGGTGGGACTGTCCCCTGACTTCTCTCTGAACAGAGCACAGGGTATTCCTCTAATAAGGGAAGGAAGGAGACTTGGAAAGTTGGCAAGAAGGAACGACCCTAAAGCAAGATGGCCTCAGAGGCAGGGCCAGCACATTTCTCATGATATAAAATGTCAAACTCATAATGCATACATTATCACACAGACTTCTGTCACCAAGCAGTAAGTGACTATATATTAGCTGCTAACGTAGATCCCCAAGGCTGAGCTTGTATCAATTCTTGGTGAAAACACATGCATAATGATTCTCTAGCATTACTAACAATTGCCTATAAGACAGAGTAAGGAAAACCTGACCTCACTTAGCAATGTGTACTGTTTGGAATGGGAACAGTCAAGCCACAAAATGTAATGCTATTTTCTCTCTCTCCTTAGGGATTTTTTTNGGGGGAGTGTTGTTTAATTTTAAGTGTGTTTGTGTGTGTGTGTGTGTGTGTGTGCTCGTGTGCCCTCATGTGCACAAGTAGAGGCAGAGGTCAGTTTAGAGTGTTGTTCCTCAAGAGCCACCCACATGGTTTTCTGAGACAAGGTCACTCATTGGCTTAGAACTTGCTCATTAGGCAGGATGGCTGGCCAGTCAGCCACAGGGATCTGCCTGTCTCTGCCTCCCAGCACTGGGATTACAAGTGTACACCGTCATGCCTGGCTTTATACACGGGTTCTGGGACTTGAACTCAAGCTTTCATATTTGTATGGCACCCCTNTAAATTTTTATTATATTTTATTTTTATTTTTATGATGTGTGTGTGTTTGTGCACGTTTAAGTGTAAGCATGCCACAGCACATATGTGAAAGTCGGAGAATGACTTGGGGGAGTCAGTTATTCCTTCCACCATGTGGTTTCCAGGGATCAAACTCAAGTCATCGGGTCTGGCAGCAGATCCCTTTACCTGCTGAGGCATCTTGCTGGCCCACCACACAGGGAAGCCAGGACCNGATCTTGGCAATGCCAAGTTGATAAAACGACAGCTAAGTTTNACTAGTTTTAAATGGTCTTGTTTCTAAGATGGAAATAATTGGCCAAGGTCTTCTTTGAGGATATAACTGCATCTTTGGCCCGGTCTCTTGCCTCAGGTGATCAGAATCCCATGGCTACACATGACTATCAAGGGCCACATTTTGTGTGTAGCTGCTGCAAACACAGAGTTCCTCTGAAAAACCCATGTGGTCCTCTCAGTTCTAAATGGCTTGGACTACTGTCCCTCCACAGGTATATAGTGACATCAGAGCTCCAGGACACCCTGGGTCCCGATCAGCTGATCCTCAAGAATATAACTCAGGGGAAGATGGTGGCCCCAAATGTTTTCTTCTGGCTGCTGGAGAGTGTGCTTAGTTCTGCCACCCATACCAAGGAAAATACCGGTCACAAAACCTAGAATGTTTCAATGTTTAATGATTTATTACCAGGGCAAAAGAAATACTGCAGACCACAATACCATTTATCAAGTAATTACATATCTTTCTGTAAGATGGCATGCAAGCCACAGAAACAGTCAGAGCTAGCCTGTCTTTTGTTCTGGGCCTCAGTTCCTTGCCTGCTGTGGCAGAGGCTTGGGCAGGATGACGTCAGATCTCCAATCCCAATTGCCTCGTCTAGCACAGCTTGGTCCTGGAAACCTGATTTGGGGCGGGGGGCGGCATTAAGAGAATGCAAAAGGATAGACACATGGACACATACAGAAAAGCTGAGATTAGCTTACTCTGATAGGACAGCAGCAACTGTGCAAGCAACCNGGAACGTCAGAGNTTTTAGTCCATACAGTGTGAGCCCTTATCAAGTCTCCANGGGAGGTCTCTGTCAGGGAGCTGTCACGGGCTGCAGTCATCTGGGAGGAGGAGGCGACAGCTGCTAGTTTTTGCACACGCTGTTCAATCATCTCTAAACACTCTACTTACACCAGAGGAAGGCTTTGGCAATTCCCACGGGTCTGAGGCACTGGGTACTTGACATGGCTATGCCATATTAACAACACACACTCACTCAGGACTTCCTTAGCTCCCCCCCCCCAACCTCAAGAGTCAGCCACATTGGCAGTGGGGCTCTTACAGAATTGACCTTCTTCAAGCATGGTTTCCTTAGTGCCACCTCCAGTTTGTGCCACACAGCTGCCCAACTTCTCTAGATGAGCTTCCTCATAGAATTAGAGCTAAAGATGGTGNTGATGTCCTAGGGTATCAGAACATCTCACTGTAATGGCTTCACTTTGGGTCTTACTCTTTCCCTTCTCTGTCCCTCCCCAATTTTTTCCCCTAGTAGGNCCTATTTCTTATCTTCTCAAATTTGAATAAACATTCCCATGAACAAGCTCTCTCAAGTATTTGTATTTTCTTGTGCTCACAGTCCTAAACAAATCTTAATGGATTTCATCTGCTTCAAAAGACGTCCCATCTAGTCTCAGGCTGCCAAGATAGAGTTATGGTGTCACATACTCACAGGGATCAGAGGTAACACATTTCCCAGCCGGAAGGTACCCCTGCTGATCCTTGAGTACCTGACAAAGCTCTCGTCCCCATTTCTCNGCCATCTCTTCATCTGTAACATCCCTTCTTGGAACTAGATTTCTTTGGAACAAAAACCTGGGAAAACAGTGTTGACTGACTAACGCCCCTCCCCTCTTGTCTTTACGCATCAAAATCAGCTATTGCAGTGGTTCTCAACCATCCTAACGCTGCGGCCCTCTAGTACAGTTCCTCATGTTGTGGTGACCCCCAACCATACAATTATTGGTTTCTACTTCATAACTGTAATTTTGCTGCTGTTATGAGTCACACTGTAAACATCTGATATGCAGGATGTCTGATCTGCTACCCCNNGGGGTCATGACCCACAGGTTGAGAACCACTGATTGATTGCTCATATACTGCATTTCTGAGTCTCACTACTGCATGCATGATAGGAAATTCTCCTGNGCAGTCTCTAGACTCCTTCCTAGCATGTATTGCTTTATTCATTCCAGGATTCAAATCCAAAAATTAAGCCAGAGAAGTAGCCTTGCATTATGGTGGAATCGAGCAAAACTCATTTTTTTTTTTTTTTCCTGCAAGCCACCCTGTTTTGCTTTCCTTCTGTCTTGGCAACAATGGGATGCTTTTCACTCTCCTACTTNTAGACTCACTTGCAGAAAATGCCTTGGAACCATCACCATCAGAAAGCTATTTACTCTGGAGCAGAAAAGGCTGCNGTGACTACAGAACACTTGGCCATGCAGCCAAGGAAGTGAAGTAGAGAAACAATATACTAACATCTAGGTCTGTAGTTATGATAATAGAGCAGCTGATATTCCCTGAAGAAGGAGGGTGGACACATCAAATCCTCACCCGAGAGTCTACCGCCTCTCCATTCTACCTCCCGGGTGCATGAGGTCACGCGAAGTAGAGGGTAACTGAAGGTGAGACTCTGGTGATGCAGCTTCTGTGAGACTTTTCTGGTGATACTCCTGCTTTTGAGCCACACCTGCACTTGTATGTAACCCCTTAGCCGTGCTCCCACAGTAACAACCAACTCACCGGTTCACCAAGCTGGACTTGGGTAGAGTCACTTCTTTGGTCAGTCAGTATTGTTGTTTCTGGGATGAAGAGACCCTTCTTAACGTCTCCCCTAGGAAAGTCACACAGCGGTCACGGTCCTCCTGTTCTGATGAATGTTATTCCTTTCTTTGTGGATGGACATGCAGACAGTGAGCCTGGAAACTCCTTGCAGTAGACATGGGGTTTCCCACCTAGAGTCATAATTTCATCTGCTTCTATGCCCAGTCTGTTTCCCGGTTGCCAAAGTCGAGTCTGGGTGTGTGCCGACTCACCTGGAACTCACTCTGTAGACCAGGTTGGCCTGGAACTCAGTCTGCCTCTGCCTCCTGCTGGGATTAAAGGCGTGCACCACCACCGCTCATTCTTAGAGCTGCTGAGAATACTGTCTGCGGAAGCCTCTCAGTTGACTCCCTCCAGGAATTGCCNTCTTCCAAAGTTTCACTCTCTTCTCAAGACTGGCCAGTATGGAGTCCCAGGGAGGACCACAATGCAGGACCAACTGCACCACCTGAGCGTCTCCTTCCACACACACTTCTGCTTCCTTCCCTCTGCTCAGCGGAGACTCCATGAGCACTGAGGTGATTTGAGTAATAAATGTCTCCCCCAGTCTCAGGTATTTGAATTCTTGGTCCCCAGTTGGTGGTGCTGTTTGGGGAAGTTTAGGTCATGTGGTCTTGCTTCAGGAAGTATGTTACTAGGGGTGGGCTTTGAAATTTCAAAACCTGGTACCATTTCCAGCGCACTCTCTCTGCTTCCTACTTGTGGTTCAAGCTGTGAACCCTCAGCCTCCTGCTCCCGCCACCATGCCTGCCTCCCTTCCCCTTCCTCCTGCTCTGCTGCCACAGTTTCCTGCCATGACAGACCCTTATCTCTCTGGAAACCATAGCCTCAAATCAACTCTTTCCTTTATAAGCTGCCTTGCTCGTGGTGTTTTATCAAAAAATAGAAAAGTAATTAATACAAGCACCCTCCTATAACCTGCAAGAAATCTTCACCTCTGATTCCAGGGAAGTTTGACCTAGAAATGACTCAGACAAAACTATTAGAAATGACATAAGGCAGCTTAGGGGGAGTCATAAAGCCCAAGTCTACTTTTCTCTGCAATTATTATATTCATGGAAGAACTTTGGGATATCAGTTACAAACATGAAAAGATACTAAAATATATGAAGATTATTTCAATAAATGAGACCTGGATTTTAGAACATTCTTTTCTTTAAACAAAAGCACCAAAATATTACTTTATACATCATACTTGTGAAAACCAAAATTTTATCCAATAGAATAACTATTACTGGAAAGTCTGCGGCAAAGAGCGATATTCGTACCTTGGTGTTTTGGGTATTGTTTTTAAAGAAGCCAATGGTTTGGGATTATAGATGCCTGGAGTGATGAAGGCAGTCACCTGGAAGAAGACAGGACAACCAGCCAACAGAGCTCATCAGGATTGTGTTTTAAAACCCTTTTCTTAAATTGATTTATCTTATAGTAACATTCAGTGGCTATTTCATTCAACACAGTTAGAATATTGAGGCAGGATCTATGAGTCAAAGTAGGGAATGTACTTCCCATTTTCTTTAAGAACAAAATTTTATTGGGCTATTTAAAAAAATTGTGTGTATATAATCCCAAACAGTATAACTGTAAGTAAAAATCAAACAACACAAAAGCNCGTGAAGACCTGGAATCTTCCCCAGAAGTGATACTATTCACAGCTTGCCTTCAAGCCCTTTCTAGTGAGTGACATAGTTACTTTGGAATGTTTGCATATAGATAGAATGGATGTCTTTTATTTCGCTTTTTCTTATATTCTTATATTAATGAGATCATGCAATACAGATTGGATTTGTAACTTACAACTCATATTGTTACTNTAACCATGTCTTATTCATACTCTCATATTCATCTCCCCTCCATCCCTTTCTCTGGTTTTCATGTAGCCCAGGTTGGCATCAAACTTGTTATGTAGTTGTGGATGACCTTGAATGTCTTTTAAATCTGTTTAATTGATAATCACACTGTGATGTTCCCAACCAGTGTACAGAACTATATTTGATGACCACTTTGACAGGAGTGAAATGAAATCTTAGTGTAGTTTTAATCTGCATTTCCCTGTGAGCTGGGGATGTTGAACACTTTTTAAGGTCTCTAGACATTTGTATTGCTTCTGTCGAGAACTTTCTGTTCAGTTCCACAGCTCAGTTTTACCTGGGTTGTTTGTCTTCTTGATGTTTAACATTTTGAGTTCTTCGTATATTTTAGACACTAATCCTCTGTTAGATACACAGATNGCAAAGATTTTCTCTGATTCTATNGTCACTTGATTGACCACTTCCTTTTNTGTGCAGAAGCTTTTTAGTTTCATGAGATCTCATTTGTCAACTGTTAGTTAGTATCCCCTGGGCTACTGGGGTCCCATTTAGAAAGCCCTTCNGTGTGCCTATAACTTGAAGTGAACTTCCTACTTTTTCCTCTAACAGTTTCAAAGTGTCCGGTTTTATGTTGAGGTCCTTGATCCATTTGGAGTTGAGTTTTGTGCAGGTGAGTTTTACCTTCCTCTAAGATACTTGCCAGAGAGTCCAAGAGGCACCCAACATAACACAGGCTATTTATTGTCTTTGCTCTTGGTTGCCAACCATAACTAGATGGTAAGACACTTACTGAAGACACCACACACTTCGGTTGCAGGATACAGAGAAATCAGTTTTGAATTGACCAGGAAACTCTCATTGCTGGCTAACTTTCATAGTGATGGCTACTGGTGCCATACAGGCTACTGGATGAGAAAGACATCAGTGGTCTTACCTAGCACTGGACCCTTCGTGCTGCAGTACTAACATACCAGACAAGATATGCCCACTGGTGCAATAGTGACAAGGCTGTTTATGGCGGAAACCAATTGCTCCCCTCATTAGAACTGAATCATATTCCATTGGAGGGAATTTATGCCTGGTACTGGAAACATGGTTGAAACCATGGCCATGGAAACGATAGCTCCTAGGCAAGAACCTATTGATGTTGTCTTTCTAAATGTTGTCGACTGTCTTTTAAGTGTTTATGTTTATATCTATAAATTTATGCTTCTCCCAACCTTGATCAGAGAAGGTTCTTACTGCAGAGGGTGGTGGTTAGTGTAAGAGATGGATTACTGTCAAGTACTTAAGGAACTGTGACTACTTGGCTGTAGATAATGTATATCAACCTCCTCTACAAAGCTCAGGGTAACACTGAGGAAGGGTGGGAAGGAAGAATGTAAAAGCCAGAGATGGGGAGGGGTGCCGTGTGAAGTGCTGTGCTCTGGACGTGGCATAGCTGTCCAGACATAGCTGTTCATGACAACAGCTGNGGTAACCCACACAAGACCTGCTCAAGATTAAGCCAGCCAAAAGTTCCAGCATGGATGGGGCGTGCTCCCAAGACTCCACCTCTAGTGGAAGAGCTCTTGGTGGTTCCTGGGAGAAAGAGAGTCACTCTTCTTTAGGAGTGTGGCCACTAGTAGGTTCTCCATGCCCCAGCAGGTGACCCCACATTCATGTACACTCAGTGAGTTAAAAAAAA
>LZPO01008017.1:160972-173864 GCA_001675575.1 Neotoma lepida
CAGCAGGCAGAGTGACCGTGCTTGGTTCTTCACTGTATGAATGGATTCCTCGACACTGCAACTCCCCTCCTAGCCTTCCTTGTTGTTTTGCCATCTCAGACCTGAGGTAAGGACTTGGCTGCGAGTCCTAGAATGGGGAGGTGATCACCAAAAGCAGGAGAGATGGAGGAGAAAAAGNGAAATTGTGAAGGAAAGAGGCCAATAACTGTTAGCAAATAAATTGGTTACTCCAGTGGGCAGCTGCTGCTCGGTGCCATGGTGGGTCTCTGAGGAAATGTAGGGGGTGTGCCTCAGAACAAGGGCACCAGACAGACGGAGAGTCCCGAGTTAACTCATAACAATACAAAGACTCTTTGCTTTTGCATCAGATTCAGTCTCTTGGCTGTCTCTTATACACATCTAGATGTGTATAAGAGACAGGAGTTAACTCATAACAATACAAAGACTCTTTGCTTTTGCATCGGATTCAGTCTCTTGGTGGACTTTGGGGGACTCTGGGTACAACACAATGAAGAACGCAGAAGACACTATGTCCACTGCAGATGTCATGACTGACAAGAATCTGCTCAGACAGGGTGTGAAGAAACTCTGTGACATTCCTCTGACAGAGAGAAGGCATATATTCCACCACTTCTGATTGGGATGCTCTGCACATTGCCAGCAAAAGTGAGATCATCTAAACCAAATCCAGCTGACTAATTCTAAATATACATTTTATTTTCACCACAGAAAGGTGGACTGGCGAGTTCAACACAAAGGCCCACAACTTTATGAGCACTTGGGAGGCTAAAGCAGGAAGAGGAAGAATTTGAGGATAGCCTGAGCTGCATAGTGAGATCCTGTTTCAAGAAATAAAAGAAACAAAACAAACAAAAAAGACTGGGTTGCATACTCCAGAGTGTAGGAGGGGCTGGTTGACACAGCACTTGTNTAGCAGGCTGAAGGCCCTTGGTTTGATCCAGAGAGAGGGAGGGGCATATGAGAACATATGAGAAAGAATTTCCCTGAGACTCCAGCCCCTTCTCCAACCAGCTCCCAGGGAAGAGGAAACTGTGGGGTCTAGGCAAAGTCTAGACCCCACAATGTCTCAAAGGTTGATGATTTATTATTTATTATTTATTATTTATGAGTTATTCTCCTTCTGAAGAAATAGCCACATCCATGACTGCATTATACCCCAGAAGCCTTGACCATAATGTCAAAATGGTCCAGAATTCCCCACTGTGTTTGGAAACTAGACATTTAAATAGATAAAAGGGGAGAGCAAGGAACCCCACATTTCCAAATTCCATGTGTCAATAAAGACAGTAAGTGCTGCCATCAAGGGGTGCCTAGGATGGGCTGGCACAACAGGGANTTGCCAGTCACTTGTAAAAACTGCAAGGCCACAANGGGTCTATACACAGTTTCACCCACCATGTCATAAAATGAAATTAGAGCNATGGAGAGGGCATAGGGTGGGAGAGGCATTGGGAACCACCTGGGGGTTTACAGGTCTTAGCTATTCCGAGTGATATTCTTTGACAAAGACAAGATTAAATGGAAACTCATTAAAGTATAGGCAATTCTGAAGGGAGAGAAGATAATTGTTCCAAGGCTATTTGAGTTAGTGTCAAACATGAGAATGAGANGTTAGTCAGGGAAGCTAGGAAAGTGAGTTCAGGCAGANGTTTTCTCAACAGAGAATAAGCAAATTAAACCACCAAAGATAACAATCAAAGTCACCGATTTCACCGAGGGGGGAGCATGAACATTGTCCGATTTGGTTCATTCACATTAAATAGTCAAGAGTAATACGTTTTTGTTTCCTGTGTTGAATGATTGTATGTTAGCAGTGTTAAAACAGGCTACAAAAGACTCCATAAGGCTGGAGCATCTAGAGGCGAGATTGCTAGATCAAAGAAATGTGAGTCAGGGCTTCTGGTCTTTGAGCTGNGCCTGCCAAAATAATACATTGTGTGCATCAATAGTCAATCCTGACGAAATTCTTCAGGCCCTAAGGATGGTCCCTCAAGTACTAAATCCCACCTTACTTGTCTGATGTACTAAAAAATTACAGGAGATGGACAATTTGCTAATATATTAAAATACTGGCTATAATTAGATGTACATCAAAATGCTGTAGCTTTTTCGGTAGCTTGTCTCATTCAGATCCCAATACTGGTGTAGTACAGAGGTCACTTAGAAAGTACCTGCTNTGTGTGAGGCACTGGCAGAAGTTTAGGGCCTGCCAATTAAATGCCTGATGGACATTTGCTAACAGTACTTTGTTCATACTCTCTGTGAACTTGGATGACACAGTAACATTGATTCTATAAAATGAGGGGAAAATGTTTTCTAGGGGACAGAGGAACACCGTGAGGACCATTTGGGCTATACAGGCAGAGTNGTGACTGAGGCAGGCTTTGAGGTTAGTTTGAAACCCTCCTCCATGGCTGCCTCAGCCATCTGGACAAGTTCTTTGAGTTTCTTCAGCTGTAAAATGAGAGTAGTAACACCTGTCCTCAGGCTTGGAGTCAGAATTCAAGAGAATCGATGTCTATACAGCACAGGTTACTGTACATAATGAGGTCCCCTGGATGGCAGCTACAATTGTAGGGTTAAAGGAACAAACTAGGTAAAGACCNTAGAGGTGGAAGCAGCCTNTCTGATGCCCTTAGTGGACTCCTGGCTGGAAGAGGGCTCTTACCGAGCTTGTGTCTCCTCATGTGTGACATGGGGGCAATAACAGTACCGATGGCAGAGTGTTGCATGTAGTGTAAAGTGTTTAGCACANTGACGAGCATTGAGCTCAGTAAGGACTAACTGTTGTTATAACCTGTTTCTATGGGAAACATCAGGCCTACATTCAACTACTTTATTTTCCTTTGTTTTTATATAGTGTTTAGAAAATGAACTGGCTTTTTTTAAACTCCTACTTTTAAAAATCTGTTATTCACATTCTTCTTATGTGTTATTAAATAAATAAGAGAATGCATGAAGAGAGCCGTGGAGTCTCTCATTTGTGGGGAACATTAAAAGTAGATTATCATGTACTTATGCCCAGTGACAGCTCGAGGGAGGCAATCTGTTTGTTTTACTTGTTTTATGCCTTCAGATTATGATTGTAGCACGGGTGTTCTGGCAGGAAGGCATGATACTGAAAACATTTGGAAAGCTAGGGTTTTGTTTCAGTGTGGAAAATGCCAGACACACGTGAAGCCAGAGAGAAAAACACAAGAAACTTCCATGTGGTTGTTCAGCAGCTCCCGCCCTTCTCAGGCCCTGGGACCACTCACGNACCTGCTTCCTCTGGACCATATTAAAACTAACCGTGGCCATAAAATATTTTCTTCTGTCAATACTTCTGTATGTTCCTCTAAAGGTAAGGTCTCTTTGACTTTTCCACAACTTCATTATCACAGCTATAAAATGATGGTCCTTCCTAAATATCAAATATGAAGTCAGTACTGACACATCATAACCTACTTTCTCATTTGGTTCATCCTATTCAGAATCCAAGAACTCTAAGCTCTGCCTCGGACTGGTGCGTCTCTGAAGTATTCTGAAGTCTGTACATCTGCTGAACTTCAGTTTTCTTGCTAATTTTTCATTGACAAAATTATTTTCCTAATGAATTTCTAATAGAATATTCTGGATTTTCCCCAAACACATTTTTCTGTTCCCTATGTGCCCATGTAGTAAACTCTAGAGCCTTCATCAGAATTAGGCTCTATCTCTTGGCAAGATGATTTCCATGAACATAATGGCATGTGTGCTTCGTGTGGCAACACTTCAGAAGGGTACNTGTGTCTGGCTGTCACTCTTTCTGGGACTTCACAGTTAATCAGTAGCTTCAGGTGTTGTTGTCTGGACTCGTCATAGGAAGTCTGCCATCGGCCCCCAACCTAATGGCTATAGCAGCCATTAGAGAAGGCTTTTATAACTATTATCTCATTAAGAGGTCTCAAAATAGTGTTCTATTCCTGCCACTGTGCATGCACTCATTAATTATGTGGAACTTTGCCTTAACGACTGCTTGGCTACCTTAAAGTATTATCGGTGAGGCAAAGGCCANGGAAATGTTTGATTCTTTTTATTTTACCAATTTCCAGACTAATGAGTATTTGCCAAGCAGCTTCCAAAATTACCAGTTGCCTCTTTAATCTTTACACACTTTGTGAATTTCAATATATGTAATATATTTCAATGCATGGCATTTGTCATTTCTGACACTTAGANTGTTTTATTTTGGAGCGAGGTGGCCCTTACACATTAGTCCCTGTGTCTTTGGACCCAGTCTTAATTGTCTCTGGCATCTCCCTTGGTTTTTACAATGACAGGCTCTCCCAGGCTCACCCAGAACCAGACACCTCTCTGATGCTGATTCCTTTCAATAGAAGTTACATTCAGAGCACAATCTGGACACTGGTTTGGTCATTGCTACTGGTCATTGCCATTGTCTCTGGAATACTGAATTTTAAAATACTTATCCACAAAAGCAAAGACCAAGAACTAGAAACCTTCTGTTACAAGTTACCTGAATCTCTAATTTGATTTGCTGTCCCAGTTTTTTTTTAAAAAAAGTTGAATACTGTCAGACTACTGGAAAATTNCTCCCCCAATGTCAATGATGCTCTAACATGGTATAAGCAAGAAATTAGTTGCCTTGAATCAACTAGATAGGGAGGCCTGGATCAGAGCTATAGTGCGAAAACAGGGCAGGTTCCAGGGGACCAAAGGCAGGAAGGAAGGGACTGGAACATTCCTTCTGCTGTTGGTACTGCTCCCCAGGATTGGTTCTACCCATACACAGGAAATGTGAGTGACATCTATCATATGTAACTCATTGCAGCCCCCAGCATCTGAGCCTTCCGTCCATGACTTCATGTGGCCTCCCATTTCTTACCTGAATAGATCAATGGCTCTCAACACTGAACTTTGATAAAATTCAGTGCAACTCTGCAGCNCAATTGGAAGAAAGAAAAGTAAAAACCATGGACTTTTCCACCTGTGCTTTCTTGCAAACATCTTCCTAGCTCCTTCCCAAACATTACATACACTTCATGTCTAGGGAGGTCTTGTGGAGACTAAATGCCTTTCTCATGTGAAGTTACAGTGATAAGAGATAGCAGATTTTGANGCTTTTACCAAGTTGTCTCTTCAAATATAAATAGTCCACAGAATCCAAAGTCCTAGCACTACCAGGGTGTCATCGGGAGCACTCAAGCTGCCTGGCACAGAGACGGCACTGGTCGAGTCAGACACTGGTTTGAAAGGACACAGAATGTGGTGTGGAGTGAGTCAGGGTGAGAATAGTAGAGTAGGGGGCAGGGAAGGGTTGGACTAGGGCTGGCCCCGACAGAAGAGCAGACCGGGGAGGAACCCAGAGGAGGCTGGTTGAGGAGGGCAGTTGAGGGATGCTAGCCACCCCAAACAGACTCCATCCGTTCAATGCTGCTGAAATGTGTTTAAGGGAACCTAAGAGATGAAGAGGCCTGTGCCCTGAAGGTTCAAAATGAATGTGACTCAGTGCTGTTCTTGAAGAGGTCACAGAAGGCTACTATAAGAGTCTGCAGGGCAAGGACACCAAAGTACTTAGGACAAGGTAGACACTTTCTCTCTCCACTTCTCCATTTCTGTGGTCCATTTTCTTATCCTCCCTCCTTGCATGCCACCGGGCCCACTCCAGAGAGAACTGAACTGTAGAGATCTTTGAACAAAACAGCTTACATACAAAAGACTTAGGATGGCTCTCCTATCTCATCGCAAGAAGCTATATTCTTAGTGTTCTTGGGAGCAGGCAGCTATTGGGCACAGACAGCTGGGATGGACCCATGAGAGGCAAACATGAGGGCTCAAACAGCTATGCAGATCAGCAGTGGGGTCAAGACGGGACAGAATGCTGAGTCAGCTGGTAACCTGCAGTCCAGCTAGGGGAGGCTCTCCCTTTGTTCTCCTCAAGCCTCTGCTCTGGCCACCCCCTCACCCCACAAGAGACCCCCAGACCCACAGCAAAGACCTCATTCCTCTTCTAGCAATCTTTCCTTTTTCCCATCCTCCCCAAACCCTGGCTGTCTCAGCCAGGTGATGCTGTAAGGGATGGGGCTCCAGGGCCTACCCCTGTATACTGCATCACTTACCTTTCTGAGCCGTCATCCTTTCTAAAGAACAAGCCAGCTGGCCTGCAGCAGGCACACCATGCCTCCTACAGGCCTCAGACTTTCTGACACTTTCTAGTGGCTTCCATTAGGCATGGCGTCTTCTCATTACCCTCCCCTCTCTCCTACCACACACACACAAAAGATCACCCCTGTGGCACAGTTCCAGCAGCCCTAGAATTCCATATATCTGCTGCAGGCCGCCCCCTGCAGAGTCGGGATATGACTAGTGCAGCTCCCATGTCAGAGAGGGCAACTCTAAGGTGCCTCTCACAGTCTCCTGAGGGATGCAGCTCTGCCTGAAAGCTGCTTTAAGGATGTTCCTTCACTGGCTGTCCTTCCAGCCCCTGTATCACCTCCCTGTTTTGTGTCCCCTGTACTACCCTGCTAATACATTCCCTATACCTTTGAAGAAATACTTGTATTCCTTATCTAGGTGAATCCAAACCAAGATGGCTTCCATGAGGCCATTTGCCTTAACAAAGCCCCTGAACTTAGAGCTCCAATAGACACATTTCAGGGCCTGTCTTCATCTCTGGCTGAATTGGCTCTTGGCGACCACCTTCTCTTTCATGATATGCCCTGTGACACTGTATGTTCTTGGTCCTCATACCTCCGGCCATTCACTTACAATCACATTTATGGGCTTTTTTTTATTTGGCTTTGTTGAGATGTAATCCACATGCCATTCATCCATTTCTGATGAACTACTATCATAGCGTCAATTTTATGACATTTTCATCATCCCATTTTGTGCCAGAAACTGAATTCAGAATCTTATACAGACTAAGCAAGTGCCTTCCAGCCTGAAATCTTCATTTCATTTTTTTATGAATTTCTGTTTAATTGTGTGTGTGTGTGTGTGTGTGTGTATTGTACATGCACACACATATGAGTGTTGGTACACTCTCAGAGGCCAGAGGCCTCAGCTTCCCTGGACTGGAATTACTGGCCATTGTAAGCTGCCTAACATGGGTATCAGGAACCAAATTCAACTCTGCAAGAGTGGCATAAACTCTTTATGGCCAAGCCAACTCTGCAAACCCAAATTNGTCATTCTTATAAGTGATGGGGATATTAAAGAAGCAAGTGGAAAAACCAACACAGGGACAGTGGAAAAGCCACAATGCCAATATGACAGAGCAGACTGTGGATGGGTTGGGTCAGGGGGCAGACATCCATTTACTCTGTGTCAGGAAAAGTCTTTCTTAGGAGGATACGATGAAGCTGAGCCCTACATGGTAAGAGAGAGAGAGAACCACAAGAGGGCTACATCAGGGCTTTCTAGGCAGAGGGATGCAAAGAGAGGCATGAGTTCAACGTTCTGGAAGCTCAAGGAAGCCAACATGGTCAGCATATGAGGATTCATGGGAGAGCAGCAGGGCTGGGGGCTGAGAGGCAAGAAGGCTGTTCTTTCCAAAGACAGGGAAAAGAAGGCTAGACCTGAGTTCCTGGGGTTACCCCCCTGAGTTCCTGGGGTTACCCCCCTGAGCAGTCAACAAACCAGAAGCATGTGAGCATCCTCAAAAGTGGAAGTGAAAGCCCCTCACAGCCCCCTCCGTACCACACAATTACAGCTCTTCTCACATAGAAGTGAAAAGACCCTAGACCAGGAAGAGCCAGTAAATGAAAGAACTGGCA
Source organism: Neotoma lepida (assembly GCA_001675575.1). Classification (NCBI taxonomy): domain Eukaryota; kingdom Metazoa; phylum Chordata; class Mammalia; order Rodentia; family Cricetidae; genus Neotoma; species Neotoma lepida. Next base: position 168,754 of record LZPO01008017.1, read on the forward strand.
TGAACCATTATTCTGTTTCAAATAGAAAAATAAAACCCAAAGCAGCGCTACAAGGTGACAATTTACGGTGCTGGAAATGTCTTCCGAAGTCTTTTTAGAGTTTTGTGTTGACTGTTTATGGAAGGTGTAAAATTCTTATAATGCCAGTGTTTTATGAAGAGCGCAGTTGGCAACTCCTTTTAGCCTGATCCCTGCTCTCAGGAAATGTGGTTTTCTTTTATTTATTCATATTGTTTCCAGTCCATCAAAACTAGACGAGATATAACAGGACAGTCCATTTGTACCATTCTGTTTGGAGATAACTGCCAGAAGCTCTTCATGGTTGTCAGTGCCCCTCCAATGTGGCTCCCAAGTGCTCCTCCGCATTCAGAAGTGCTCCCTTCCTGGTTTTGTGCTCAGCTTTGTCATCTGCTCCCATGCTGGGAGAAGTGGGGGTGGGAGCTGGGGGGAGCTTAAAATTCAGCACTATGCAAAGCGCAAGAAGAGGGGTGNAAATGATATATACAGAAGCCCCCAAAGAAAGAGGGAACCACAGACCCCCCCGCTTAAGGATGAGCTCTGTGAAAGGGTTAGGAAAGGCTCGCTTTTCCCGATCTGCAGACCTGCAGAACCATATGCATGCATTAATTAAGGCTGTGGGAAGGAGGAGGAGGGATCGGAGAAAATAACAAAGCTGCAGTGTATGCGTGCAATGATTTTTCATTCTGTTTCGCTTCAGCTCTGCCCCTGCAACAGAGGATCTAATCAATCTGCCGGCTATTAAGTTTGTTAATTGATAATGCATACTAATTAGGCTTGCACAGTTACTTAAGAGACTCTGCTAAGGTGATTGTAGGCACAAGTCCAAATGGAGTATAAAGTATTCTGTGTGAGGTTAAAACCCATCAACCAGAATAGATGGATTTTATATTATAACAGAAGGCACAACATCCCCGTAAGTATTTAATGTATTGCACAGTTATCCATTATTACATATTTTAACTCTACACAATAATTAAAAATGTAGAAACAGCTACTAAAAACTATAACTAAGTCACACTGGTGAGGGCGTGAGGAAATGTCAGCGAGAGAGCTATTTTCTCATCAAAGTAAATGTTTCATTTTCTCATTTGTATTTGGGAATGGTCAGGGGGAGCAAGAACGGAAGCTGTGTGAGCAGCAGCGCTTATTGAGCTGTGTGGCCACCAGAGGCCTCCGGCAGCCTCGTGTGTCAGGTGGTGGTGGCCATGTTTCCAAGGTCAGCCCTCCAGAGGCTGCCCAGCCCTCCAGAGGCTGCCCAGCTGACCCATAGAAACACATTACCTGGGAGCTCAAGGTCGAAACTTGTTTATCAACCATAAAATTGGCTGCTGGTCATACTGAAGGTACCTTTTCTTTGAAGGGCTGTTACTTTGGGGATGGACTGAAGAGGACATCAGGCATCCAGCAATGTCCATCGAGAGAATGTTCTCCAAGGTGGCTTAGTTCTCTCTTCATTTGGGGATGGACTGGAAAGGACATCAGGCATCATGCCAATGTCCTTTGTTCTCCAGGAGGGTGGCTGGTACCTCTCTACACCCAAAACAAATCCATCCTGGTTTGGCCTCTAAAGATGTGTCTAGTGGGTCAAAAGAGATTTCTTCAGATCCATTTGATGTCTCCTGGGGCTCTGATGGATGGGTCTTACAAGTTCGGATGGGTCAAGGACCAGTCACTGGCTCAGATATCACACCACAAGGGAAACTTGAGAAAGTCAACATTCCCTCTGATATCCTGAAATCTCCATGTTTTTCTAGACGGTTCAGACTCACTTCATGGTCTCTTTAGTCATTCAGACAGTAGATGTCTCTGGAACAGATTCTAAGTTATAGGCACCAGGCTCAGTATTGGGAACACCTTAACCAAACAGAAGGGCGGAGTCCTTCCCCCTCATACAGCCCAGAGGCCAGCACAACTAGCAGCTATTGCCAGCCTGTCTTTCCTCCCTCCCTCCCTCCCTCCGTCCCTCCCTCCCTTCCTTCCTACCTTCCTTTCCTTGAACTTCTGATCTTCCTTCCTCCATCTCTGAGTGCTGGAATTATAAACATACATCATCATGTCTGACTCACGTGGTGCTGGGAGTCAAACCCAGGGCTGTACTCTCTGCCCATTGAGCTACGTCCCTGGCCTCCAGGAGAAGACACTTTCTTTCAAGACTGAAAAATTGTTCCAGTTAACTGAAAATTGCTGATTCCCCCAGACTGAAGTCCAAATCCCTCAGATGACGTCACGGCTTTCCAGCTTTAGCTCTTGAGGGGTCCTCTTTTCAAAGAACATATTTTTGAGAAACTTCTCGATTCCAAGNGTTGTACAAAGTGCAGCATATTCAGAAAACCAGACAAAAAACAGTCTCAACTACTGGGCAGACTTGAGACAAAAATCTGTCAAGTTTGAGTTCAAGGTCCTTTGACCCCCGGGGTTTCTGGGTAGAAGTATAAAACGGCAATTTGTTTTGTTCCAAAAATGGTGTCCCAATGGAATTATTGGCAAATGTTTTTAATCTTTTTAAAACAAACATGGGAGGTGCCATTTTTTAAAATTCAAATAGGCTTCTCTACAAACTAGTATTTTAAAAATGAGAGTAGGCCAGGCTGGAGAGATGGCTTAGCTGTTCATGGCTAGGATCACAACTGAAACATAAAAATCAGAGTGGGAAATAAGCCTCCCCAGAAGCCACTGAGCAGAGGGAGGAGTCCATCTTGTTTGCACTCTATAGGCAAACCTAGAGTTCCCACAAACAGAAATTTGGATGCTGGCAGGAGGCAGTGGTGTGGATAGTGTGCATTTAATTACCAAGTGAATGGTGTTCCTGTGGTGTGACCATTGAACCTAGAGCTGATCCACACTGCTTTGTTTTAGCTGTTNTGTGATGACTGAGTTCCAGGAGTCTGTGTATGGAACACTACCTTCTGAACAGTGGACTGAAAGAAAAAGATAACCAAAGGGTCACCGTGCTTTGGAGCTAAACACTCTTGAGCACACAGTGTAACACAGGATCGGGGTTAATAAGGATACTTTGAGACGGAATAAGCCGTTTCCAAGAACAATTCGTACAAACAGGAAATTCGGGGAGTCTGAGCACAGATTTGAAAATTACTCCTCACAGCAGCATTATGTAAACGCAATCATTAGTCTTTAAGATCAGAGAGGTAGTTCTTGTGAGCATGTGTAGTGGCAAAGGCATTATCTACTCTTCTTGAACCAGATGATGAGATTAAATTAAAATGTCTTAGGCAATTAAAAACTATATCTACAACTACTTTTCTTCCTCACTAAAGAACAATAACAATATCTTGTATTTTGATATATGATGCTATCATTTGGAAAGTGAATAATTTTCTAAAACAGATTTAAAAATAGATCCCAGGTGGAGGACACAGAAATAAAATGCACAAACCTTAGGTGTGCAACATTTTCCCACCAGAAAACAAGTCTTATTTATGAAGGCTCAAATTATTGGCAGGTCACTGGGGAACAGTTACTTTCTAGACTTTCACCATAGTGAACCTCTTACCCCTTCATTGTATCAATCTTTACTTGTATGTATGGATTGAGAGGAAAATTATAGTATTCTTTTCCTATAAGGTTCATAATATCTATCAAACAGAATGTGTTAACTTCTGTGGCCAATGATCCTAAATTCTTGGTGAGGTAGCTAACATGCCATTTGATTTTGTTATTATTTTTGCTGTTCCTATTATAGTAAGGGTTGGCAGGGAGACTGCTCCACACTGTCTTTCAGGGACTTGGGCTCCTTGTATCTAGTGGCTTTCTCTTCCTCCAGGGCTTGAGGGTGTGCCATTTGATCCTGTGTGCTTAGCTCAAGGAGGACTGTTATCCATGAGCTAGAAGTGACACACAGGCAGAAGTCATTGCCTAGATACACCTGGCTTGGCAAATCCCAGAAAGATCACCTAGCTGAGGAGAAGAGGACAAAGAAGTGTGGTCAACAACTAGAAGCTGCTACATAGATGACCCAAAGAGGATCTTAAGAGAAAGATGTGTGACCAAAGACAGCAGGTCTTTCCCACACTTGGAAGCACTGAGACTGCCAGCAAAACCACACTGTGTATGAGCTATCACCTCAGAGATGCTTCTGAGGGAAAATCTGGTCTGGATGACAGGGTTTGTACAAGTCCACCCAGGGTTTGCACAAGTCCATCTAGTAAGAATTCCAAGGAACAGCTCATGCTGTGACATAGCTATGTGCTGGGTCAACCCTGTCTCATTCTCTTCTGAGCCCAAGGACAGTGGTGTTCATAGTCATTCCATCTGTCTGAGCCTCCTTCGATTGCCCCTGATATATGCAGATACTGCCTTTGACCCACTGCTCTGTCAACAACCCATCAATATGACATTTTCCTGAATATCGACACCCTCAGTTTAGGGTCAGAAGATGCAGTTAAATAGTTCCCTGGTGACTGGGAGGCCTGTAGATGCTAACTGGTCTATAAAGAGGTCTAACATTTCAGAAATTTTAAGGGACACTGGCTGGGCCCAGATCACAGCTGTCTTAGGGTTTCTGTTGTTGGGAAGGAAAGGGTTTATTTGGCTTACACTTCAGCTTTGCTGTCCATCACTGAAGGAAGTCAGGACAGGAACTCAGACAGGGCAGGACAGAGGCCATGGAAGGGAGCTGCTTACTGGCTTGCTTCCCATGGCCTGCTCAGCCTGCTTTCTTATAGAACCCAGGACCAGCAGCCCAGGGGTGGCACCACTCACCATGGGCTGGGCCCTCCTCCATTGATCACTAAATGAGAAAATGCCTTACAGCTGGATCTCATGAAGACATTTCCTTAGCTAAGGCTCCTTCCTCTGATGACTCTAACTTGTGTCAAGTTGACACACGAAACCAGCCAGCCCACCAGCCCACCAGTTTACCACTTGATGGTAAACTTTGCCAATGTTAGTCAAGTGTTAACTGATTTAAAAAAGCCTAGATACTACTAAAAAGGCACGTGACCTCCCAGTAGCACCTACCATGACCCACAGTGTGCTGAGGAATGGGAAATGCCAACACAGTCTGTTAGAGATGCCATTTTTTCTTTATTCCCAACCACAGAAAGCTGTCACATATTATTTTGACTTCTTAC
>LZPO01008017.1:177059-190117 GCA_001675575.1 Neotoma lepida
AAGGAAGGAAGGAAGGAAGGAAGGAAGGAAGGAAGGAAGGAAGGAAGGAAGGAAGGAAGGAAGGAAGGAAGAGAGGGAAAAGAACAAAACAACATAGCGAAAACAACCCCGGAAGCCTCCCTGGGCATGTCTGCGCATGCTTCTTACATCGTTTGCTCGCCCTGCCCCATACCTGGAGGCTGGACGGCTTCAGTGGAAATTTGCCATCTGGCTTCCAGAGAACGCTGCTGNGCCCTTGGCCTTGGGAGGCCAATCAAGGAGCCAGAAGGGGATGGGAAGGTGGGAAAATGATGAAAGTGAGCACCTTATTTCTCCAGCCCTTTCTTCGGATTCATTCAAGCTTGGCTACACNCTCTACAGAAGCCCCGCTTTTGTCAGCCNGCAGCTGGTCCATCAGCACAGGGACTGGCCTGGGGCTGCAGAGGTCAGGGCGAGCATCTACTCTTCACAGCCACTCGGCTCTTGAACCCGCAGGAGATGAGCCACCAGCTTTGGACAGGCAAGTAGTAGACTTGTTCACTGCCAGTCCAGGTTTTGTGTGGGTGGAGCCTACCAACAACTCAGAGATCGGCTATCCGAAAGTCTGCCCTACGCATGCGTACTCCACAAAGCAATCAGATGTTGGGATCTTTCTGCTGTTTCACAGTGCCTTGAACTTCCTCTAACTCACTCACTCACTTTCTTCCTTTCTTTGGTTTTTAATCTTAGCATCCGATCACTGAGCTCCATGTCTAGCTCTATTTATTTATATTTAAATGGAACTTTAAGTGAACAGAACTCTTAAATTCTATTGGCTTATGATATGTAGTTTTCATTGACTGTGTGTTTCCCTATCCTCTGAATACCCATAAATCACCATTCAAATCTATACACTGACAATCATTCATAGTCATCTGTGTGTCTCCTTTCTGCCATACGATAGTCATGATCATGAAGTATATATTTACCTTACATGTGGAATATTATAGGCTTATTATCTATGTATATTTATCTTAGTTATTTTGAATTTCATAAACATGTATTACAGGTATCTTCTTATAACTGTAGATAATGTCTAGGGCCTGGCTTATTTTAAACCTATCATGTGGTACTTAGCGCTGTCTGTGTTGTTGCAGGTACAATCCATTCCTTGTCTCTGCTGTATGCTGTTCCATTACTAACTGATTCACATGCTGATGGCCATTCAAGTCTCTTGTGGGTTTTGCTATTAGAAATAACACTGTGATTAGCTTTCTTTTTAAGCTTTCATTTGCATAGTTATTCTTTTTTAATTTAATTTTATTTAATTAACTTTTTTTTCATTTATTTTACATACTGACCACAGTTTCCCCTCCCTCCTCTCCTTCCCTTCCTTCTCCCTGACTCCCACCTACCACCCCCATCCTCCTCCATCTCCATTCACAAAGGGGCGGGCCTCCCATGGGCTTGAACAAAGCATGGCACATCAAGTTGAGGTAGGACCGAACTCCTCCCCCTGCATAAAGGCTGGGCAAGGTAATCTAGCATGAGGAACGGGTTCCCAAAAGCCAGCTAAGTGACAAGGATGTAATGAGCTCTTTCTTACTTATTTTTTAAATTTATTTGTTGTTTTCAATGCATCCTGACCACAGTTTCCCCCTGCCTCCATTCCTCCAAGTCCCCACCACTCCTCCCAGTCACCTCCTACCTCTCCTCTTCCCCAGATCCTTCCCCTCCCTCCTCCTTTTCTCTTNGGAAAAGAGCAGGCCTCCCAGGGGTGTCAACCAAACATAGCATAACAAGATACAATAAGACTAGGTACAGACCCTCATATCAAGGCTGGGGAAGGCAGCCCAGTAGGAGGAGAAGAGTCCCAAGAGCAGACAAAAAGAGTCAGAAACACCTCCATTCCCACTGTTAGGAGTCCCAAAAAAACACCAGGCTAACAACCATAACATACATGCAAAGGACCTAGCACAGACCCAGGCAGGCTCTGTAATTGCCGCTTCAGTCTCTGTGAGGCCCTATGAGCCCTGCTTAGTTGGTGTCTGTAGGCCGTGTTCTCCTGGTGTCCTCAACCTCTTTGGCTCCTACAATTCTTCCTCTCCCTCTTCCCCAAAGTTCCTTGAGCTCCAAGGGGAGGGACCCGATAGACATTTCCAATTTGGGTTTTCTCTGCTTAATGTTTGGCTCTGAGTCTCTGTAACAGGGACTTGGGGGGTCCAGCCCCTCGATAGTCCCCTCCCAGGGTCTGGGAAGAATCTACAACCAGCTGATAATCTATTCTTTGATGATATGAAATGAATCTATGTACATGAAAATCTTTAGTCCATACACTTTATTCTTCTGATAAGTTCTCTCTCTACACAGCTTCTATTCTGTTCTCATTGCCCCATCTAGGTCCTCATCCATCTAGTTTCTTCCCATCCTAGCTCCTCTCCCATCTCCTTCTTCCTCATCTTGTTCTTCTCCATCTGGCTCTCCTACACCTTCCATCTTGTTCCTCTAGTACTCCCTTCTAGCCCCTCAATCTAGTTCGTTCCTCTCCAGTCCTTATACCTCAAAGTTCTTCATTCCCCAATCTTCCGTCCCAAGTCTCTGACCTATATCATTATAAACCCAAGCAATCCTAATCTTCCTCCTCTGGCCAGGTCACCAGGCCTGAATTCCTGCAAGGTCATAAAGGCAGGTAAGGGTTTCCTCAGGCAGTGACTCCGTCANGCTTTCTTTTACAACCCAAAAGGGGTGTGGTAAAGGAGGAGGTCCATTGAGTGCTAATAATCGGTTAGTATATGAAAAGGGGATTTATGTGCTCAGTCTACATTCCTAGAATTAGTTAGGGGTCTATAGAGTTCATAAGGCAGTTTAAGGGTCTCAGCTAAAATTGCACAAGAGATAAAGTTATCCACCTGACCTAGGAAACAGGTGTTGTTTCGTTTGACCTTGGATGCTTAAGTCTCTTCTTGGAAGCACACATAGCATTATAAGAAAATCACTGTAGGAACCAGCTAATATATACAAAAGCTAAAATATCACCAAGACTTCTTAAGTCATGGCTTGACCTTCAGAAAAGCCCTTGACTTTTCCAAGTAGTAGCTTCTGTAATAGTAGCTGAATTCCATTGCATTTTCCTGCGACTAGCAGCATCTCTGCATCTGCTACCATCAGCTGTCAGTGGAAGTCTCTCTGCTGACAACTTGGCTAGGCACTGATCTATCAGTATATAAGAATACCGTTAGGATATTTTTTCTATCATAGATCTCTGGGCTAGCCAGCTTCTGGCTCCTGGTCATCCAGGCAGTGTTGGGCATGGGCTCCCTCTCGTGGTGTGGGCCTCAAGTTAGACCAGTCATTGGTTGACCACTCCTACAAGTTCTGCACCCCCATTGCCTTAGCATGTCTTGCAGGCAGGATAGATTGTAGGTTGATGGTTTTGTGGCGGGTTGGTGTCCCAAATGCACCACTGGAAGCTTTGCCTAATTACAGAGGATGGGCTGGCCGCTCAGGCTCTGAATTCTCCATTACTAGAAGTCCTTACTGGAGTCACCTGAGTAGAATCCTGGGAGTTTCTACTGCACTAGGTTCCCATATCACCGCCCACCCTAATCCCTCCCCAAACTCTCTCCNTCCATTCTACCACCTGATCCCTCTTGTTCCCTGCCCCCACTCCACTCACAAAATCTATTCTATTTCCCCTTCCAGGGAGATGCTTGCATCTCCCTTAATTCCTCCTGTTATTTCGCCTGGATCTGTGGATTGTGGCATGATTATCATTTACTTAATAACTAATATACACTTATGAGTGAATACATACCATGCTTGTCTTTCTGGGTCAGGCTTATCTCACTCAGGATGATTTTTTTCTAATTCCATCCATTTGTCTGCAAATTTCATTATGTCATTTTTTTTAATGGCTGAGTAATACTCCGTTGTGGAAATGTACCACATTTTCTTTATCCATTCTTCCATTGAGGGACATCTAGTTTTTTTTTTTCCAGTTTCTGGCTACTATGAATAAAGCCACTATAAAAATAGTTGAGCAAGTGTCTTTGTGGTAGGACGGAACATCCTTTGGGTGTATGCCCAAGAATGATATAGCTGGAATATTGTGGTAGATTGATTCCCAGTTTTCTGTAGAACTGCCATATTGATTTCCATAGTGGCTGTACAAGTTTGCACTCCTACCAGCAATGGAAGAGTGTTCTCCTTTCTCCGAGTCCTCAACAGCATGAACTGTTACTTATGTTGTTGATCTGAGCCATTCTGACAGGTGTAAGATGGAATCTCAAAGTAGTTTTGATTTGCATTTCCCTGCTGGCTAAGGATGTTGAAGATTTCTTTAAGTGTTTCTCAGCCATTTGAGTTTCCTCTATTGAGAATTCTCTGTTTAGGTCTGTACCCCATTTTTTAATTAGAGTATTTGTTTTCTTGATATCTAGTTTCTTGAGGTTTTTATATATTTTAGATATGAGTCCTGTATCGGATGTAGGGTTGGTAAGATCTTTCCCCATTCTGTAGGCTGCCACTTTGTCTGGTTGATGGTGTCCTTTGCCTTACAGAAGCTTTTCATTTTCATGAGGTCCCATTTATTAGTTGTTGATTTTAGTGCCCATGCTGTTGGTGTTCTGTTCAGGAAGTTGTCTCCTGTGCCAGTGTGTTCAACTTTATCAGGTTCAGTGTATCTGGTTTTATGTTGAGGTCCTTTACACATTTTTTAAAATTTACATGTATGGGAGTGTCTCTTAGCTGTGCTTCTAGGAATGGAACATATATGTTCATTGTTACAAAATAATGTCTTATTATCTTTTCAAAGTAGCTGTGTAATTTTTATTTTTATAGTGATATATAAGAAATCTCTTGTTCCATATCCTTTTAAAGCTTGGCACTATTAGGCTTGCTTAATTTTGCATATTAGATGAATAAGAAATGGTGTCTCACTGTAGTGTTGATTTATTTGGGGGTTGTATGATGATACAAGGCGTTGCTATATAGTCCAGGCTGGCCAATAACACACAGTGATCCTTCTGCTTCACCCCTGCTCCTGAGGGCTGAAGTTATAGGCATGTGTCACCACACTGGGCTTTGATTTACATTTCTCTTGTTATTAATGTGAATCTGTAGGTGGCTTATTTCCTGGATGCATCTTCTCATCTGTGCAAATCATTGGCCACTCTAAAATAGNCTTTTCTTTTCTTCCTCCAACGTTGGTAAGTCTGGCAGACAGAAAACCAGCAATGGCCTAGAAGATTCGAACTCGATCATTAAGCTTCCAAGGCCACACATAAAATCCTCCTGTGAAGAGATGGAGGGGAGATACTCTCCTTGAGCGACATGAACATTCCCAGGAGCCGATGGTGTGTCTGTCACACATTTAAAGAGTATGGCACAGCTAGAAGTCAGTGACCAAAGTATAGTTAAAAAACACCCTCAGGGCAGGTGGTGATGGTGCACGCCTTTAATCCCAGCACTTGGGAGGCAGAGGCAGGTGGATCTCTGTGAGTTCGAGGCCAGCCTGGTCTACAAAGCAAGTTTCAGGACAGCCAGGGCTACACAGAGAAGCTCTATCTCAAAAAAACAAAAACAAAACCAACAAAACCAAAACAATAACAACAAAACCCACCCTCAAATATTGGGAAATCTAAAAATATTTGTAAATAGCTCACCTTAAAACATCGAGGTAACTCATCCTCCTTCCCAGAACCCCAAATCCCACTCTACCCAAGAGGAGAGCAGGCTGTTAGGGGCCTGGCCCTTTAGCCTCACCCTAGTCTGTCCTGAAGTTTCTCATGTGCCACCTTCCTCAGAATTTGCAAGGAAAACCATTTTCTCTGCAACATGTGTGTGTGTGTGTGTGTGTGTGTGTGTGTGTGTGTGTGTGTGTGTATCATACCGACCAATTCTTACACTCTTCAGATACTACCTAGGTATCCAACATTTCGATTTTAATACTAACTATCTGAAGTTAGAACACTGACTACCTGGAGTTAGCATGGCCTTCACAAGGGTTCCATTGCACAGACCCCCCCCACACACACACAGGTATCAATCACACACAGTAGGTCTACAAGTCAATCCATACTTCTGTCCAAGTTGACTACTAGATTAGAGGTCCTCAAGACCCCCAGTGATAATTTGGCTGTCATGGCTCACAGAACCAGAGAGGCATATTTATTTTTCATTATATAGAACATAATAAAAGGAACAGACAAAGGGACACATGGGCAGGAATCTGAGAGGTTCCATGTATAGGACCTTCTGTCCCTGCAGAGCTGGGGTATGCAGCCTTCCTGGTACATGAATACACCGTTCATTCTGGAAGCTCTCTAACACCCATTTTAAAGGAGTTTTTATGAAGGCTTCCTCACATAGGGAGGCTGACCATTAGTACAGCCTCCAGTCCCAGGGGAAGAGTGCGGCAGAAATTGAAAATCCCAATCTTCTAACTGTGACTCGGTTTTTCTCATGACCATGAAGTGTTTAGGGGATCACCAAGTCGCCTTATTGGAGGAACAGCAAATCATAACCATGAAGGAATTTCAAAAGGGTGCTCCTGGAGCTCCATGGCAGGAACTGGAGTTGAAGACCTAATGTCAGAACAAAAAACTTCTCCTGACATCCCTCTCAGTTAGAAAAATGGGAGGGGTAAGGAGCTGTGTGCAAGGACCGGGAGTGAAAACCAAGTTAACATGGACCTGTTGTCACAATGCCCCACTGAGGGCTGGGAGTCTTACTTCCCTCTCAAAGATTTCATCTCCAAAAACCTAGACCCGAAAAAGGAAATAATGATGTTTCTAGAAATTACCTTTTAGGCCAAGTAGAAATAAGACTTCAGAAACACTATCTCCCCTAAAATTTTTGAATGTGGCCATGATAATGCCAGTCCTCAGCCCCACCTAGGGAAAGGAAACGTTGTCTACACATTGAGCTGCCTGCTCTGCTCCCAGACCTTCCCACAATGCACAGGGATTTTTGTTGTATAGTTGGCCTAGAGGAGCTTCCTTGATGTGAACACCAGCCATCCCCACTTTTAAACTTGAAGGAAACAGCACAAAGCTCACTCTTTTCCCCTCTGGCCACACAGCTTACATTTTATCAAGAGTTTATATGGGAGTGGCCCATTAATCAGACCTCCTTTAAATGACAGAAAATCCATTTTCTCCTGTGATATGAGCCTAGATTTTGCCCAACTTGCAGTTCCCTTAAACTGGACCCAGTAGCAGCAAAAAATAACCTACAGTGACAAACAAGATCACGGCTTCCCAGCGCCTGGTACCCACCCACCCAAGAACTCTGAGCCTTTTTCCTGCTGCTCAAGGAGAGCCTAGCCTGCTGCCTAAGGCTTCCCAGAGCCCGCTGCCTACCGCCCAAGAGAGTTGTCTAGACAGAGATCACCATAAGCTAGCGATGTTTAGCCTTGGTACTGCTCAACTAGAGGGGTCCCGTCCAACCCCTGATTGGGTCTCTACCAACTTGAATTTAATAGTCTTTGTTTTCTCCATCTTTCTTTTTCCTTTCCCTCCTAGTTCATCCGTCCTTCTTCAGTTTGTTTGTTTAGGCTGGGGATCATACCTANAATCTCACACATGCTAGGCAAGCACTTGACCACCCCGGCATCTGTATGATGAACAAGGATGTTATCAAAATGCTAGGATCCATGAANAAACCCTAGGCTGCCCTCAGCCTAGGGCTAGAAGAGGCACTGTCTTAGGTTTTGGAAAATGCTTCATGTGTCACCTGCTTCTTCCTTTCATCACCTTTACCAACTTCTGCTGAACATTCAATAGAGAAAACATATAACATGGAAATAACATCATTAATTTAAACAATTCTTTTATCTTGCAGAGTTTTTTGAAAAGTTGACAAATTATATTTCTTGAAGATTAAATGTTAGGTTTAGCTGCAATGGGTCAGTAATGGGGACAGACATCAGGGTACTGTATGTTGGGGCCTAAATTGCTTCTGTCACTCAATCCTAAAGGTTGAGCTGAAAGGTCACAAAAGGACCTTAGTCAGATCACACATCAGCTTAGCATAGTGACTTTAGTAGTGTGGACATCTGGGCCCTTAGAACTGGATAAAGGCCACCAACTCATTTGACAAAAGCCACTGAACATCTGTCAGTATGGAAATCAGCACTTCTAGCTGACCCCNAGTGAGAGTTCAGTGGCAGCGGCACAATGACAGACATCCATCCCCTCTGTCATCCAGAGGAGCAGGTGCCATCCAGAGCCGTCCCATTGAGAAGCGGTGCTCTCTAAAATGTATCTACCTGGCACAAACGTGAGCAGCATGGATCCACTGTCCTTTCCCAGTGCTTCTCTCCAATGTGCTGTAAGATGTACATAGGCTGGGTGTGGTGACACATGCCTATAATCCCAGCATTNGGGTGGTGGAGGCAGGCAGGGGGATGAAGAATTCAAAGTTATTCTCAGTTACACAGTGAGTTGGAGCTAGCCTTGACTACACGTGAGCCTGTCTCAAAGCCAAACAAAACACAAAATAGTAACAACACTGAGAAAGTCTGTGAGGTTTGGGCGTGGACACAGTCTCAGTCTTGGAGAGATCCTGTATGGGTGAGAAGAAGGTCCCGGGAAAGGAGGACAGGGCATGGAGGTTGCTGAATCTGGGGTTCAAGGCAGCTGCTATATAACACATGGTATGGACATGCTTTAATATTTAATAAACAGTATGGCAGGACCTATGCAGCCTGGTTGAATCAGCCTTGGATAGAGATACAACATTCCAAAGAGGATGGCCACTCTCCCCACATATACACAAGGATCTGAGCTCAAGTAATCTAGTTTCAATTGCTCTCTCTCTCTCTCTCTCTCTCTCTCTCTGTGTGTGTGTGTGTGTGTGTGTGTGTGTGTGTTATTTCAGAGTGTGGCAGTGTTATTAGCTGGTATGTAATTAACACTTAGTAACATCCTTGTGAATATAATGTATTTAGATCCAGGCGGAGGTGGCCTTACGATGGAGCCTGTACTTGAGAGTCACCAACTATATCAATTAAGAAACACTGGGGACCAGTTGCTCAGTGCTGAGAGTGTATACTCAATGCCTAACTTACCAATTCATGTGANTTAACACTTGTCAAGCCTCACCCCAGTGCTGAGACACGGGGTNGTACCACCTTCGCCTTCAGAGGTGGACACTGTTTTTTGACATAAGGGGGATGTTAGTGGCTAAAATGCTTAGGTAAAAGAAATGACANATTAATAAACTTGTCAGATCCTTCCTGCCATGAATGCAGTGGACTTGGACATGGTGGAGCACTGTTTCCCAGGAGCGCTGGACAGGCAAACTCCTGTTTCTTCTTGCTCCAGGTGAGTGCCAATCTCTGACTCACATGTGAGCCCAGCACTGGCAACAGTTGCACTTGTGGGTTAGNAACAATTTGAGCAATGAACTAATTTATATTATTCTTGTTTGTTTGTTTTCCAGACAGGGTTTCTTTATGTAGCCCTGGCTGTCCTGGAACTCACTCTGTAGCCCAGGCTGGCCTAGAACTCACAGAGATCCACCTGCCTCTGCCTGCAGAGTGCTGGGATTAAAGGTGTGCGCCACCACAGCCTGACTATATTATTCTTAACACACACACACATATATATATATATTTTAATTTTTGCTATAATTTAGGGTGCCTTTTAAGTTTAAGAAATTCCTTTGAATTTTAGAAGAGAAATAAATTTTGAAAAATATGCAAGCAGTATTATTTTTACTTGAATTTAAATGTTATGAAAGTTATTGGCATGTCCATCCTCCAAATACAATTATGTTCTATCATTTAGTCATTTAAGTTTTTACTGTTGATAGAATATGAGTTATGTTTAAGCATGGATTATTACAGTACCTTCAGCAATTAAGTTGTAGTAAAAGGAAGGAATCTCGATTCTTTATGAATTTAATTTGTTACATAGCAAAATGTCACCAGCCTTCCAATGGGATATTCCAATATTCATAGTAACAACTAGATTTAGCAGTCTTTGATATTTGTATTTTATATGACTTTAAGTCGTACAAAGGTTGGATTTTGCATATTATTTCCACTTTTTCATTGTAGCATTGTTGCCAAGGAAGAAAAAAATTACATTTTATTTAAGTTATTAGCTTTCTTTATAACTTGCAAATATATAAAAGTATGGGTCTTCACTAGCACTGCTCCATCAGGGCTTACAAAACAAGAGCATAGCCCCAATCAAGGTTTTATATTTTTATATGAAAACAGAGGAAGAGATTTTTAAAAGAGAGAGGGAAAGAGGGAAGGGGGAAGAGATAGAGGCGGCATCCTAATATAAGATTTGTTTTTTAATTAAAACATTTTGAAATTGTATTTTTTATTTTGTGTAAGTGTACCTTGATGNATGTCTGGGCACCACGTGCATGCCATGCTGGCAGAGGCCAGAAGATGGCTTTGGATCCCCTGGAACTCGAGTTAGAGACTGTTTTGCAGGTTCTAGGAATTGAATCTAGGACCTCTGGAAGAGCAGCCAGTGCTCATAACCTCTGAGCCACCTCTCCAGCCCTTGTGTGACAGAATTTTGAAGTGTTTGTCAGTATCATTTGGTCTCTGCTTNTAGAATTTTCTCAGTGCTTGGNTTGGACGAACCTTTTGACTTTTCACCCTTACATCCTGCCTTACATCCCCCTCCGGCCATATCAGGTGCCACAGAAGAGAGCAAGAGGAGGTGGCAAGTGGTATGGGAGCTTCGAGTGGGCGCTGCCATGGGAGGCCACAAATACAAGAGAAATTTTGTACTTTTTGTTAAAACAAAACAAAAACAAACAAAAAAACCCTGAACTTACATGGAGAATGAATTAGAAACACATCACAGCCAAGCTGTTTCTAAAGACTAATTTGACACTTTAGGGACTATCACATGCAGTCTGAAATCATGGTCAAGGCACCTGGAATCATAATATTCTTTTGGTGGCAAATGTCATATTATGTTTTTAGGGCATTACGTCAATTTAGTATTTCACAAATTATTAATAATGCCTCATTACATAAAATTATTACTAAACTGGCAATTAAGTGGATGTGAAGGATCCATATGCTAAACTGCTCATAACATTTCAATTACAAATTTCACATCAGATGTCTTCTAGTGTACATTAACAGCGATATGGAGCAACCTCCTGGCCAGAACCACAGTTCTGCCTCGCAGCATGGGTGTTAGTGTGAAGTCATTTTCCTGGTTTCAGGGAACTGAGAAAGAGAGGAAGCAGCCAGCTCGCTCTCTGGTAGCAGCAGAGCGTTGGTGAATGCTGCCATTAACTCTTGTGATAGAAAGCCTGTGGGTGCCATCTAGGCTTCTTGGTTGACCNAAGAGCCCTTTCTCCCTCTTGACTTCACATTTTCCCTCCAAATGAACAAACAACCAGATGGTAGCAGTTTCACTGTTTCTAGCTGTGGGTGCTACACTCTCGCTCACTTTCATTTCTCACCAATTCTCNGTTGTTTATAAATGGAAGTAATGCAGTGATACAGTGTTTCTGCCTGGGGACCATCCTTCAACACAAAACTCCAATGTCACCTNAAAAAGGGCTGTCACAGCTCATTCCAGGGTGGACTCTTANTGGATTTAGTCCCTCCCTTCGTTCTTTTGTTGTGGACAGTAGAGACCTTAATCAGAGTCAAAGGTCCCCTACGCTTGATTCCCAGTTGATGGCNTGGTTTGAGGTCTAGATGGTGGAAGTGAGGGAGTAGGGGGTGAGCCTTTGAAGGTTCCGCCAGCCCTGAGTCCAGTCTAGTCTTTAATCCTGCCTGCTCAGGATGATCAGCCATTTATGACTCCCACTAACCCTGCTGTTCCTGCCTCCATTCCTTCCCTGCCATGAGGAGCTGAAATCTCTTGAAATTGTGAGCCAAAAGAATTCCTTTATCCCCTAAGTGGTTTCTGTTAAGGTACTTTTGTCATGATAACAATAAAAGTGGCAGATCCTGATGGTAGGGTCTTTAGGATTCGGGAAATGTGGCTCTAGTTGGTAAGCCAGTAGGTAAGGACCTGTTTCCTGGTTTCCTTAGCTCANCTCTCTGATGCAGCTTCTTAAGGCAANTAATTCATTTCCCTCACAACACACTGTGGCAACATAGTGAACAACACCAGCNGGCTCTGTGTAAAGCATCTTATAGGTGGTTCCTTGAGTCAAGGTTGGGATGCCCCACCCAGCTCATTTGCAAATAATAAAATTCTAATCCAAATAAATGTTTTAGAAGAATTTCAATACATTAATTTATACCTACATTTTCACTTGCCTTGGAGGGAAGGCTATATAGCCTTTTCTGGTCAGAGCATACCCTGCTCAGTTTGCAAAAACTAGAGACATTTAACCAATGGCCATAGGTTGTGTTTCATTCATCAAACACTTGCTGAGCCTTAAGATAAAATATATTTTTGGTCCTCAAAGGATTCATAGCCTAGAGGTCTAGAGTGATGTTGGGTTCTTGTACTATGAACTTAAGATATGATGCCAACTGTATATTCAAAATACAATGAAGGCATGGTCAGTCCACTGGGATAAAGGTAAGAACTGAAAAATGATCTACCTGAGTTGGACAAAATGTTCTTAGCTTAAGTAATGAAAAATGAAGGAGTATTTATCAAATGAAGACAAAAGTAATAAAATATGTACATACAGAGAAGNAACAGTAAGGCCCATTCAAGGATATGTTGATAGTTCAGAATGTCAGCATGAAAAATTGAGGCTAGAGTAAGGAATTAAAATTTTTCACATTAATTTTTTTAACTTAAAATTACATCATGTAATTAATTAATCCCAGCACTTGAAAGGAAGAGGCAGGTGGATCTCTCTGAATTTGAGGCCAGCCTGGCCTATAGAGAGAGTTCTTGGACACCCAGGGCTACAAACAGAGAAACCAAAACCAAACAGTGTTATCATAGTGTAACAGGGTTACTAGAGTGTAACAGAGTCACGATAGTCTAACTAACAGTGTTACCATAGTGTAACAGAGTTACCATAGTGTAACAGGGTTACTATAGTGTAACAGGGTTACTATAGTGTAACAGGGTTACTATAGTGTAACAGGGTTACCAGAGTGTAACAGAGTTACCATAGTGTAACAGTGTTACCATAGT
>LZPO01008017.1:190267-211080 GCA_001675575.1 Neotoma lepida
TAGTATAACAGTGTTACCAGAGTGTAACAGGGTTACCATAGTATAACAGGGTTACCATAGTGTAACAGTGTTACCATAGTGTAACAGTGTTACCAGAGTGTAACAGTGTTACCACAGAGTAACAGAGTTACCATAGTGTAACAGTGTTACCAGAGTGTAACAAGGTTACCAGAGTGTAACAGTGTTACCAGAGTGTAACAGGGTTACCACAGTGTAACAGTGTTACCAGAGTGTAACAGTTACCATAGTGACAGCAGTAACAACTCAGGGGGTGTGTGGGAACATCCAGGAATGTACTTGGAGTGAAGAGAAAAGACCAAAAACCAAAAATTCCCTGGGCTCCAAATTCCAAGGCAGATAGGACCTGGTGACGGAGCTTCCCTTCTATCTTCATTGAAAATATCCCTTCCCTGGCGTTTGTATTAACAACCACAGCACTTGGCCATAAGGTATTTAAAGGTGTTTTCATCTCCGTTTAACTAATAATATAAATATTGAAGGACGAAGCCTTGAGCTCTCTACTGAAAGAGCGGCTGCTTTCCATAGAGTCTAGAGACAACGGGGCTTCTCTTCCATGTGGCAGGGGTTGCCGGTAAAGAACACAGACACTGTTTTCTTTCTTTTTGGAAGATTTGTCTTTATTCGTATGTGTGGATCACATATGTGAAAGTGCCCTTGGAGGTCAGAAGAGGGCTTCAGGTCCCCTGGAGCTGGACTTTCAGTTGTGAGCCACCAGACATGGGTGCTGGGAACTAAAGTCCAGTCTTCTGCAAGAGCAGTGCTGAGCCCTCTCTTCAGCTCACTTGTTGGATGTTTAGCCTCTAGGTACAGTTTTCCCTCCTACAGAAAAGAGCAATCTGCATTCTAACAGAAGAACACCAGGACCATGCAACTGCCAGATGTGGACTGTGTACCTCCTAGAATGAGATGCTGGAGCCAGACCCTGTGGGTTGGTGGTTATGGGGCTCACTGTTCNTAGATTGCACATTCTTGTCAGGAAGATGTTTAAACTTCCATCTCCACATTTCTGTTAACTAATATATAAAAGATACATTGATACTATGAAGCCAATAAATCATTTGCATTATAAACCCTACCCCAAGGCTAAGGTAAGATAAGATGGCTCTGTAGGTAAGATGCTGGCTGTGCAAGTATAAGGATCTGAGTACACACCCTTCAAACCTAAATAAAATACTCTAGTGCTGGGGAAGCGGAGACAGGGGGATTCCTGGAGCTTGCTGGCAGACAGGCTAGTCAGTTGGTGAGCCCCAGGTTTACTGAGAGTTCTTATTCCAAAACAAAGTGGAAAGCAAGTGAGAAAGACATCCAGTGTTGACCTCTTGTCTACACACACACACACACACACACACACACACACACGTACACACACACATTTGCTCCTGCACACATATATATACACATGTCCACACAAGAAGAAAGAGAAAGAAAGCAAAAGGAAGGAAGGAAGGAAGGAAGGAAGGAAGGAAGGAAGGAAGGAAGGAAGGAAGGAAGGAAGGAAGGAAGGAAGGAAGGAAATCTACTCCAAAATGCTGAGAGAAAGCTTGAAGCTTACATGCAGATGTACAGTAAATAGAAGCAGAGATCCTGTTGTCTCTCTTCCACTGCCAATAAATCGTCTTCTTCCGGAGCACCCAGGTCACTTTCAAAGCTTCTCCAAAGAGACCATCTGACCTCCTCCTCCATGTGGGAAAACACACATCGCTTTTCCATCACTCTGAATGTGGCCCTGGTCACTCCTTTCCAAAAAATATTTAGCACAAACGAAAATGAAGACTTAGACATAATTCAAGTTGCAGTTAAGAAATGACTTGTGCTATGACTTGGGAGGTGGATCAGCCAGCAAAATGCTTGCAGATGTGGGGACCTAGGTGGGTGGTGGCCAGCCTGTAATACCAGCATCAGGAAGTAGGGGAAGGCAAGCCCTGGGGCAAGCTGGCATATGTTCCCACATACACCACACAATACATGCACACCATATATACATACACTTGTATACACATCACATACAAACACATGCACACTAAACACACACACACATATACTCACGCAAAGAGAATGACTTGAGCCTTGTGAAATGGAGTCTTATTTTGTGCATACCAACCTCTCTCCTCTCACACCATCTCTAATCCTTGAGAACCACTAATGTGTTCTTTATTTCTATGATAATATTGCCATTTTGAGAAAGCCATGGAATCAGATATGAATCAATACAGTCAGAGTTGTTTGGTGACCAACTTTTATCACTCAAGATAATATCCAAGTTTCTACATGGATCAATAGTTGGTTTCNCTTTGGTACTAAGTAGATTATCATGNTATGGATGTATCACTATTTTTTAATCAATCACTTTTAATGGGACGTTTTTGTTGTTATTGGGGGTTCTGCTATCACCATAAAAGCTGCTGCGAAAAATTAATACAGCTTTTTGTGTGTACAGAAGTACTTTTTTATTTAGGATAAGTGCCCAATGTCTAATAGACTGAGCAATTTTTAAAGAAACTGCCAGCCACATGTCCCACCAGTGATGGTAGGAGATGCCTGGGGCTTGAGAGTAGCTGTGTACCNCCTCTAATTTGGGCAATTGGAAGCTGAAGGATGGGGGTCTTGAGTTCAAGGCCATCTTGGGAAAAACAAAGCACANGCATGCAAAAACCAGGAGAAATTCAGCTTGAATTGGGTTACCTGTCTGGGGATCTGAGGTATCTGTGGGAGCATACTGTCTCCTGTTGCTTTCTACCTTCTAACCAAGAGCTAAAATTCCAAAAACCTCAGATGTGATCATGCCTGAGCTTAAGGGAAAAATTATTTTCTCCCTAAGTAATCCTTTTGTGTGTAAACGAAGCTCTTACCTGCACTTTCCCATACCTTACTGTTAACAAGGCTGATTCTTCACATCATTCTATAGCAGCAGTTCTCAGCCTGTGGGTCGTGACCCCTTTGGGTCGCATATCAGATGTTTTACATTATGATTCATAACAGTAGCAAAGTTACAGTTATGAAGTATCGATGAAATAATTTTATGGTTGGGGCTCACCACAACATGAGGAACTGTATTCAAGTGTCACAGCATTAGGAAGGTTGAGGGCCACTGCCCTATTAGCTTTTCTTTCTCTCAATGAAGACAGCAGGACCCACTTGAAACACAGGTGGTTTTCTTTAAACTTAACACTGATCAAAGTGCTTAATGTCCCATTTGTCCTGCTCTCAATGCTAATTAGAGTCCCTAAATCTAATCTCTTCAGAATATTGGTCATGAGCGTGTTAATACCCTTTCCTGTTTTGTCTTCTAAACAAATTTATGCTTAGGATCTTCAAAGATAAATATAACGGGAGACATTATTTTATTTCTTTTTAACAAATTTATTTAAACCACTGAAATTCTGAAAATTAAACTTGACATTCTTCATTTAACAGAGACTTCAAGTGACAAGAACTCATTGCAGCTAATACAAGAGCCCACAGGCTCTCTCTCAGTCTCCTCAATTTGATTTAGAGTGGAAAGTTGCAGGGCTTCCTGGCTTCCCAGAAGTGAGATGCATGCAGATTTCTTCTCAGCCCTAGTTCAGGGCTTCCTCTCCATTGCTCTCACCAAGCTTGATTCCTGTGTCTCTGATACAAGTAACCCAGCAGACACCANGCTGTGTGAGACTTACTGGGGAGACATAACACACCCATTACTCACCCTACNTAGAGAACTCNGGACAGACCACAGTAACAATACTGTCAAAGTTTGATTTGGTGAACTAATGAGTTTTTTTCTGGGGTTTCTTTCAGGGGCAGGGATGACTCAAATGCAGTCACATCTCTGAAAAGCATGGACTGACTCTCAAAAGCTACAAACCAGAAATGATCTGCATAACTTGCAGGCAGCTCCACAGGCCGGGGAAATCTCCTCTCAGCAGCTCCACTGCTCTGAGCTGCTCCCACAACAGCTGTTTATTGCTTCCATAAGCTTCGGGGAGGGGCCCTCAATAATAGTGTAAGATTCAGTTTTTCACAGACCTGTGAAGTTTATTTTCTGAGTCTCGGGAGCCTCCCTCCGCCTTCCTGGAAGGAGTGTTTCAGCTTAGAGGAAATTGCTGTACAAATGCACCAGGGCCACAAAGGCCTGGATCTCCAAACAGAGAGGTCCCCTCAGAGCCCAGTGACAAGAGCTAAAGTGCTTCTGCACTGTAAAGGACAGTGAGACAGAGACAAGAGACAGTTGGAAGAGAGCTCTGACCACAGCAGGATGCTCCCATGGCATGAGGCTGGACTGAGGAACACTAGCCACTCTGGCTCTACTCCCTTCCCTGACTTCTAGTCAGAGAATATTGTAGTTCAAGTGGTCAAGAAGCTGAATTTTGTTTGCTCGTTTGTTTTTGTTTTACGTGCACAGGTGTTTTGCCTGCATGTATGTTTGTGCACCTACCTGGTACCCTCAGAGGCCAGAAGAGAGTATTAGATGCCCTGAAACTGTAGTTATAGACAGTTGTAAGATGCCTTATAGGTGCTAGGAGTTGAACCTGGGTCCTCTGGAAGAGTAGCCAGTGCTCNTACCCGCTGAGACATCTCTTCAGCAAGTCACTATTTTGAGCCTAACTGGTTAGGGTGGGCCAGGCTGGAGGAAACATATCAGCCAACATAAGTTAACATATCANTAAACATGAACAGCCTAACATACCACTGCTCGTCGCAATGACAATGCTGTTTTGCTCACCTAATGTTGCTCTGTAGACCTTTATTACAAACTCAACTCCTGTAAAGACAGGAGTGGATATGGAACCAGCTCGTGCAAATTCTCTCCCCTCTATTCAAGAACTCTGCCTCTGGCTATCATTCCAGGACCCAGGTTAATTCGGACACCNCCACCTTCAGAATGTGACTTCTAGAAGAAACCCAGAATTGGAGAGGCACCTCCATTCTTGTCAACCAGAAAGGGGAAAATAGTGGACTGGAGGAGCATATCCAAGAAAACTATTTGACACTTGTCACCTGGGCTCAAGTTCTACTGGAGAAAGCCTAGTCCTGACACTTGACTGCCCAGCTGCAAGAAAATCTTGGAGACAGGGCCTGTTAGTGTGTAAAAAGGTGGCAAGAAGATNCAGGTGGCCAGCAGCCAGTCAGTGGCAATCAGCCACACCTCAGCCTCTGTCCCACAGTCTTGCCCACTCAGCTGATGTCTAGGTAGGGCTTCTGGTAAAGACCGGAACCTGTGGGCCTGGGCACTGAAGTCTGCAGCATGAGTAAGTATGAGCTTGTGNGGATTGGACCCCACCCCATTCCTTCTCACAAGGAGCAGGGGCCCTGTGCAGTCTCAAGCCCCACCCTGCAGAGGGCTGTTTCCCAGTTCTGGAAAACTTGTCAACTTTTCTACCAGATCGCAGTACGAATGGGGCAGAGATGAATTTTAGAAGATTTGTAGAGCACTTCGTTCGTCCTATGTGGCTACGGAAGTAGGCGATAGGAAGTCAGTTCAGTTGTACAAAGGGAGAAGAAATNGTGTCATATCTGTCTTCAACAGATCGTAAGCCTTTGACTCTCAGAAAGTGGAGGGTGCCCTTGAAGTAAGTTTTCATTGACAGATCACAGAAGCAGGGCGGGGGCGGGCTGGGAGTGCCACCACGTCACCTCCAGAAGAGTGCACTGGCATAGGTGCACTCCTTTATTACTAACCCACCCCCTGTTGAGGTAAGAGCTGATGCGGAACCAGAGCGTGCAAATTTGCTTCCCCTCTGCCCTTGGCCCAAGGGCNACCACACAAAATGGGATTAATTGGGATTATGGGGGCTTTGGCTGCTCGGCTGCTACTCAAGGATGAATGCTTAATTTATGTCTCAGTGGTCTTGACTCCTGCCTGATTAAACCAGCTCATTCAGGCTATTGTTTGCCAAGGACTTTCCTTTCAGAGTGGCTACAGGTGGCGCTTTTCTATGACAGACTTTTAGCCTTGTTACATACAGTGTGTGCCGTTAATGGATTGCAGTGANGCCACCTTTCCCTCAGAAATAGCTAAAAGCACAAATTCAAAGGTTCTTCCTACCATGTTTCAGGGCTTTTGTTGTGATGGTTGAGTGTCAACAGGTGTGACTGTTTCTGAGACTACATATAATGGAGGTGGAATTGTAACTGAACGAGAGAAAAGAACACTTGTTAGAAACATCGCCCCCGAAGAGAGGTATCAATATTGACAGATGCTTCATCTCCTCTGTTTCAAAAAAATTACTTATTTTATTTCTCTCTCTCTCTCTCTCTCTGTGTGTGTGTGTGTTCACACGTGTGCACTGTGCCATGAAGGTCACAACCTTCAAGAGCCAATTCTTCCTCCTACCACATGGAATCCTGGGATTGAGCTTGGAACATCAGACTTGGCAGCAAGTGCCGTTACCAGCTCAGCGATCTTGCCAGGCCCCTCCATTTTATATTTGAGGCTNGGTCTATCACCGGACCCAGAGTTTGCAGTTTTGGATAGACTGGCTGTCCAGCAAGCTCACAGAATCCAGTTGTCTCCACTCCCCAGCACTGGGGCTGTCTCTTATACACATCTAGATGTGTATAGGTCCCAGCCTCTTAGCCACAGGCTCCTCTGAATCAAAAGATGCTCCTGTGGCAGAATGGTGCCCCAGAGGGAATGGAGCTGAGGACCACCTCTGGATACTCCTGTGCTGGGTCTTCCCCTGGGTTAGGTGAGGGGCTTGGGTTCATTCTGCAGTCCTCTGCAGTCTAGCCCACACTCCTGTTATTTGTGGTGATGGAGAATGACAGCAGTTCCTCTTCTGCCCGGATTTAAATGAATGCTGTCCATAAGCCTGAGCTGGCTTGATGGGTTTAGCCATGTGGTTGACTTGCCTCAAGTTGATTAAGCAATTTTTGGCCAATTTGATATTTTCTTATTGCCGTGACCCTCGGGGTTGTCTGAAGGGCCAAATTGATTTGGGCAAATCCATCCTGCAGTGTAAAGTCCTTCAGGCTGTTTCCAGAAGCCACAGGAACAGGTTCAGAAGCAAATAAGCTCTTAGACAACATAGAGCAGGAGGAGCATTTGGATGCAAAGGAATGCTTTAAGAAATTGTTGTCTGGGATTTTTTGGCCTAAGTAAAAANNAAGCTTGTGGTTTTATCACAGACTAACATGATAGAGACTTGTATACTAACCACATGATATGTAATTAGTTTAATTAATTAGTTACTATAATTATAGAAACTTGTTTCCCAGCATCAAGTACAAATTGCTGCAGAGATCATGAACACCATCCGGTGTTTTATGTTGTTTGGAANTCAGTAATATTGATCAGTAATATCATTTCTCCTGGCTTTATGTAAAGAAGATGGCTTATAAAACAAAATCCTTTACCTGAAGAGTCCACCATATTATATTTTGGAAACTGTGTGGTGGAATATTCNAACTTTGATTTTGATGAGGATTCTGGAAGTGTAAAGAACTTTATGGGAGATGCAATTATGAGCACATTATGATGTTAATGAAATATTACTTTAACTTTTATAACGTATTATCTCCTGAAAATACCTTGATGATAAAATTTAGGATTTAATCAAGTGGGGAGTAGATGAGAAGAGAATTGACTAACTCAGTCTGACTAAGAGAGAAGGACAGAGATCCCAGGGAAATAGATAATTGAGCGCATGTGAGTTTAGAAGGGAAATTAGGCAGCTCCATCAAACAACTCAAAAGTTAGAGAGAAAGTAAAGATGTTGCCGGATTCAGAATTAGTAAACGTGAAGGCTGCCATCTGTCCTGATGTCTGATGAAGGCCCTCAGGGAGGACACACTNAGGTGGGGGGAGGATGCCCTGAGCATCCTATGAAANTACCCTGGGTATGCTAACTGGGAAACGTCCGTCCCCANAGACTTTGCATGTAAGTAAATAAATATATATATACACACACATATTTAAATGAGGGTGTTTTTCATTTCCTTTGGTTTTGCTCTAAGAAATCATACTGGAAATTTTAATCTAAATTTCAGGTTTTGCATTCAAGTATGGTCCTGGGTTAAAAAACTTAAGTGAGTAACACTGAATTATAGACTCTCTGGGGCTTCACATTCAAGCACTCTGCATTAGTACAAGCCCNAACCCCCATCTCTCACATCAACATCTAAATATTGGCTAAATAAAATGTCAAGTGCCCACCCCTGTCCCAGACTCCTGTGGCCAAGGCAAGGCAGGAGGTGCCGAGTCATATCAAGGAAGCATTGGGACATCTGTCTCCAAATTTGACCTCATCCCTATTTCAGACATCAACCACTTCCAGTCTGGTTGTGTAATTTCAACTTTCTCTGTGTGCCTGTGCTTTCTTGGGTTATATTCCTNAATCNTAGCAGGAGTCACCGTGGAGGCAGGGCTGGGACTTGGTCAAGATAAGCCTAGGATCCAGAAAGGCATTTCACACTATGACCTTGGATTACTGGCTCTCTCTGGGCCTATGTTTCCTCATCTAACCATAGAGAGTAGCCATGGCATTATCACAAAGGCAAAACTAGNCCACCAAAGCCGTCAGAACAACTCCTGGCCTAGTAAGCCTGCGATAAATATTAGGAGAAGAAGCCCCATTATGGTGACACCCGAGAAGTTTGTAAATGGCTGGATATGTTGATTCCAGCCACTGGAAGCAAAGAAACCTANAAAATGAGATTTGGTTTTTCTTGTGTTAACACCGAGACATTAATTTTTCAAGCTGATACCCAGAATGGACCTTGAATATTAACCTAATTTACCAAGAAATAAAACNGCTAGTCAAAATAGCAGGAGCATCATAAACCATAGATATTATCTTTATATATTTTTAAATGCTTAGAACAAAATCACTCCTTTTCATTACATGTTTATGTAATGAAAAGATTTCATATAGCCACACTGATTTTAATGTCTTTTTAGTGTTTGGAAAACGTATAACAATCTTCAACTTGAGCCATGACTTCTAAGTTTCTGTCTTCACTGAGGTGGAGAAGAGCTGTTCTCCTTTGCGTCTCAGCTCTCACAGAGCAGGTAGCTCCAAACAGAATACAAGCTTGGGGTTGTTGGTACGACTCCAACCTCAAGAGATAATAGGAGACAGAGGTCAAGTCCTCCCTTATGCTGTGGAGCTCCGTCAACTTTAGCTTTGCCTTTTATTTGTGTCTATAGTTTAGGATGCCTTCCAAAGGCAGCCTGGCCGTTAGTGGCTCCACAGNCGACATTTAGTCGTTATTTGTTTCCGGGCCACCATCGTCTGGNTTAGACAACGCAATGTGACAAGTACTGTGTAAAGCAAGAGACAGGCACTGTTTCCGCTTGAGAGATGCATTGGTAGCATAGAACATTTTAAAATCATCTCCTGGCAGAGTGAAGGTACTGTGACAGGTGTCACTGAACGGGAAGGGGGGAAAGCCCCCGTGGAAAAGTGCGGCCTCCATAAGGGTGGGAGTGGGATGGGGCAGGGAGGAGAGCAGAGTGTGAACACTCTTCTAAAGTGACTCCTTGTCAACAGCCAAAGAATGTGCTGAATATTCACTTTAAGGCAATCAAGGATATTCCCAGCAGGCTGTGAAGATGGGCCTTGGCACTCCCAGTGAACGGAGCCAAGGGGTGGCTCCTTGGTATTTGGGACTCATCTTCCATCAACCAATGGTCTCAGGTCCTGCTTCCAACCTCTCCACCAAATAGAAGTTAGAAAATGGTCCCCTTGATGAACTTAAGGAACACCTCTAACAGTGGACTTAGAGCACAGAAAAAGATGGATTTCTTTCTGGTTTATGAATAAATTTTGAAGAAACAGAGGAAGAGATTTAAGATAAGTATATTAGCCAACGGTCTTTGGTGGACATTTTTACTTCTAAATTTTGTTTTATTATTGTACGTGAATGAGTGTTTTGCCTGCATTATTACAGTACCTGCAGAGGCCAGAGGAGGGCGTCAGATCCTCTGGGACTGGAGTTAGAGATGGTTGTCAGCCTCCATGTAGGCACTAGGAATTGAATCCCAATATTCTTAACTGCTGAGCCATCCTCCAGCCCAAGAGTTTTTACTTTGAATATTCTTGGTAGGGTACCAATCACAACAAAAATGACATTCCTCATATACATCAACTAAAGTTATTTTTTTAAATGTGTCTCATGTGTGGAGGGCTAAGTGAAGGATGAAGTAGAGGACTGAAAGATTCTTGCTAGCTGCCTTTTATAAAGCAGACAAGAAGCTTCAGTGAAATACAGTATCGACTCCCGAGAACTGGGCCTGGCTTTGTTCTTACACCGTTTGGTTAAAGGAACGTGCTACTGCTACAGAGGACAGAGCAGCATTAAGTGGCATGAAGTCAGCCTGTGGCATCCTTACCTCTAGGGGTCAAAGAGCCTAACATCGTAGATGAGTTTAAAAGGGGGCTAGACAATCCGGCGGCAAATATTAACGTTTGCTGCCATGCGTGTTAAAAGGCTGGTAATCAAATCTCATGCCTGGAAGAGTGAGTGAAGACTGGGAGGGCAAGCCTTCTCTCCCCCCACTCACCCCAGACTCTTGTCTCCCAAGTGGGAGGGAAGAGGACGCTCGAATTTTACTGCAGCCCTCTGAAATCACACAGCCCTCCGTGGCTCAGGATCTCAGTGGGAGTTGTTACTACCAAAAGAAAAAAGTCTACTTCCTTAGTCCTGGAGAGGGGCTGCTGAACCAAGAGGGCTGTGAGCTCTAAGCCCGGCAAGCCTGAGGTTCCCAGTGCAGGAGACAGCACCCCTCCCCTATGTCATCTGACCCTCAGCTACCCGGAGAGGGCAGAAGGCTGCGTACCCCGTATCTGCTTCCTTTATTCATTTCCCCACTTTCAGAGCTTCGCCTTCCTCTGAGTTTCTCCTTCTGTGGCCAGTTGGTCCCATCGCGGGGGCAGGGGGACACTGTACTGCAATGTCTTGAGGCCATGAGAGACATCATCCCTTTAGTCCTTCTAGAAACTTCCTAGGAATGTGGGCTGAAGACCAGCTGTGGTGTCTGTCAGTTCTCTTCAAGCCATCATCTTTTCTCTACGTGACTACCCTCTTATCCCTGGCACATAGACGTGCTAATTCTCCTTAGCACAAACCAAAGCTAGTCACACACTACTCCTGTGCCCAGTTACCTCTCCAACCACTCTCCCTGCTTACACCCGAGCTGTTCGCAGAATCTCCCATTCTCGCCCTTGCGAATATCTTCCTGGTTCATCCTCTGCCCTCTAACTCATCAGGGTCATAAAATCACCTCCCTGTGATCTCATGTGGCTTTGCCTCTCACTGTAGGACCACCTACCCCCTCCTTTTTTTTTTATTTGCATCTGAGATGCCTCCTTCCCGTAGGTTTTGGCCCAAAACCTCTCTCACCTGCTCATGGGTCCAGATCCGCTCTGGGACCCCTTTCAATATTTCCACACTCTTCCTCTGGAAAGAACGTGCTCACCGGCCCACCACTGTACACCATTGGTATGCCAAGTTCTCAGGTGTGTGAGTCCAGGACTGCTGCGTCCGTGGTCCCTCTTCCTGAGTCTCCCAAAGGTGTCTTGGACGCAAGATGGCCAGATATGAAACTCTTTGATTCCCTTGCTGGCTGCTCCCTTCCAAATCTCAGAACATCACCCACACGCCCAGAAACACACACCATCTTTCTCTTTCTCACGTCATCAATTAAATCTGTTATCCTGTGCCATCAATTCTGGTGGAATAAACCTTGAACAAACCCTCCAGACTGTCCAAGGTTCTGTTTTGAAACTCCAGCCCTTCANCCTCACTGGTATTGCTACACTCGGTATTCCACTGTCACCCTATCCTGATAGGCAAGGCAGTTTCTGAGGATAAAATGGCCTTGTCTGGACAGACAACTCCAGGAGGGAGAAACAGCAGGCTTGTGCATGGCTTTAGCAGTTGTATTCCCCAAGCCTCCTACATAAACCCCAAGTATCCCCTTCCCTGTGGCAGACACTGTTTCTGCCCTCGCTGTTTGACATAAATAGTCCCATCAGTCTCTTTTCTGAGCCTCTTTAGGCTGCTTTGGAAATCTAACAAGTTCCATTCTGAAGTATTTCAAAGTGTCATTCACTTTATGACCACCACCCATGAGAACACCCTCATCCTTCACTGTGGCCATACAACAGCCTCCTGGTCATTCTCATGTCCCTCCCCTGCTTATATGAAATCTATTGTTTTACACAAAGGCTGGGAGGTCTTTAAGGCCTCTCTGTTTAGGGTTTTCCAACTGCACCTCAACTCACCTACAGGAATCTGGTCCCTCTCCCCCGCCCCCTGCGGCCATGTCTTGTTTCTTTCTAGGTCCCAAGGCTGTGCCCACCACCCANCTTCATTTGAATTCCAAGCTTTCCCCAACCTTGGGGTCCCACAGTGTCAATCATTCCGCTTGCAATGTTCTTTCTCCCACTTCTTGCCTCACTGGTTTTTATCAACTTTTCTCATGTCTTGATAGAAATGTCACTTTTTCACGGAGACGTTCTTTGATTTCCAGATCACAGTTAGACCCCTAATTATATGCCCAGTTCCTTTTTTTTTCTTTTATTTAACTTAGTATACTTTTGTGTTAGCTATTTTTTCCTGACACTGTGACCAAATTCCTGACAGAAACATAAGGAGGAAGGATTTCGTTCACAGTTGAAAGAGTACAAGCCGTCTGGACAAGAAGACATCATGATGTGTGTGGATTGCTCCATGGCAATGGCTTTTCACGTGGTACCCAAAAGGGCACAAGGAGCTCAGACTGGAAGGGAGGGAAGGGTGTTCTAACACTCAAAGGCTCACTTTCAGGGACCCACCTCTGTAAGCCATGTGGCCAGCCCCAAATATCACCTTCAGCCCAGAATCACATTTTCAAACAAAGGAGCCTGTGGGGACATTTCATGTTCGACTATCACTTCATAAAGATGTTACATGTTGGCTTGTTGACCGTCTTGTACCCATGAGTTCAGTGAAGTCAAGTTCAGTGAAGCCTGCCTTGTACCTATAACCAGAGCCTAGGTCCAGGCTTCCACTTAGTGGGGCCTTAGTGTGCNTCTTAAAGAATATGCACTGGTCAGAGTGTAGCCAACTTCTGAGTACCCCCCATGGAAGGTGATCCCTACAAATTAGACTACTTAATCATGTTGGCATTGTAGATGGTATTATTATTTCCCCATAATATCCTCAAATGAATTATTATGCTCTTTGTAATTGTTAAGCTCAGGAGACAAGGTTCCTGCAAACCAAGGTCTGAGCTTAATGATTGAATGTGCTACCTTGTCCCACCTGGCTTAGAGGACTCGCAAGAACTTGAATTTTGGCTGGTGGACAAGCCCTCCAGATCGCCAGCCACCAACATGTAGAGACAGGTGCACAGGAGCCGGGAACCTGGCCCCAGTTCTCAGGACATAACCAGTCTGACATAAAAGAAAGACAAAGTCACATAAAACATTATGTGCCCGATGATGTGTGTCAACTGTAAACACATCATGCAGATACTGCCTCTCTGTGGGACTGACAAGGGAGTGTACAGGGAAGATTCAGGCAGTCAGGGCTCCAATCCTGCATTTTTAGAGACCTTGAGCACANACTCTTCCCTCAGGCTCATCTTTCTCATCTGGTAGAATGGCAATAATGATGTCTTCTCTCCTCTTCCTGCTTCATAGGCCCCTTGTTGAGAACCGGTTCCCTGTCAGATCCTGTATCAGACATGCTGAGCTAAGGCTTTCCTCACACCCTTCAACAGTCTCGAGAAACTGCCATTTTCTTACTTCATCCACAAGATGCTAGAGGCCCCTCCCATCTGTCCAAACTCACCCATGCTAAGAAGCAGTGCCATCACCGGAACTCTGGTCTGACACTACATTTGTGCTCTTTCTACCCCTGTGCCAGGTAAACGTAAGGCTTTTTAGCTGGACAATGTCACAGAAAAGCAGGGTGGCTTTTACTAGCTGAAGCAAGTGCAATCCAACCTACCACCAAGTATCTTCGGATGCCTTTGTGTCTTGTGTACAAAAGACATCTCAGAGAAAAAGTGAAACTAGGGAAGACTTCTCCAAAAGACGTTTGTTACCACGTTTCATTGACTGATGNAACTTTCCACAAACCAAGCAGTGATTTGATAGCTTTGAATTGTGTTTATATGACAATTTTTTTAGAAAAGGGGACACATTATATAAAACAAGAAATGCCTGTAATGTGAGGCACATTTGCAGATCACCTGTGAGGTGCTGTCACAAGCAGTTAAAACTAAAACACCTTTGTCAAAGTCAGTTAGCAATGTATATTGTGTGACATGGACTCCTTAGGACATTCATCGTCCTTGTGTGGACCATCTCAGAACACGTAAGAACTGGCGCCTCTCTCCAGCTTCCCTAGTGTGTGCACANTAGTCCATTGCCACCACCTTCTATCACCCTCCCTGTGCTGTGGACTGGAGCTGGAAATGGCCCTGCTGACCTGTAAGCATGTGNGCTCTGAGACTCTGCAGAAGGAATGATATATGGTCTAGTATAGCATCAGAGAGATGATTGTCTAACCTTCATTGCAGAGGAGAATGTGGGGGACCAGTGGAGTNAAGGGACAAGGCAANGCCTTATCTAGTGGCAGAGCAAGTACTAGGACAAAGCCTTGTGACTCTCAGTCCCTCACTTCTTCTTCTTTGTGACTAAGAATATTGTTTGAATGTGACAGGAACTGTTGACACATGGCTGGAGATTTCTAGTTCCCCTCTTCTCCCAGTCATGTGGGAAGACTGATTCCAAATTGCGTCTGGCTCTGTGACTTTCTTTGGCCAAGAAAAAGTACATGGACTCATGCCACTTCTGGGCAATAGCATGTCAGAGCCATGCTGTAATATTCTGTTTTCTTGCTGCCTGAGGTGAATCCTCCAACTTTGTAATGAGATGTTGAATTAATAAGATCTAATGGCAAGATGGGACAGTAGTGACTAGGGTAAGCAGAGCCCCCACCTGAGCCATTCTGCTGTAGGACCAGTAGACTATGCTGCATAATGTGGGCATGACGAGCCCTTTAGGAAAACTACAACAGGAAGAATGGACCAAGAAGCTGTTTGTGGCTGCTGCCAGGAATAAAGGCAAATGTTTCATGAATAATTAATGATTAATTAATTAATTAAATGACTTGTTAATAATTAAAGCAGGGGGCCTGGGAAGATAGCGCAAACAGTAAAGTACTCACTGTATAACCACTGAAGACCTGGACTTGATCCCCAGGACACAAAATAAAACAGCCAAGCATGGTGGCCTGTGTTTGCAGTCCCGGAACTGTAATAGTGTCCACTAAGCCCTTTGACAGAGCAAATTAATCTGGACTTGGCTGATGAAGCGAAATTGCTGATCCACCTTTAGTACTCAATTAGCCAGGAGTGATGGCTTCAAAAAGATACACAAATATGGATCAGACATGGGGACTTGCCCCAAAGGACTTAAAGCCAATCATAGCTTTCCCCCAAATATCTGAGGAAGGACACATAGCCNAAAGGGAGCAGGCACTAGAAGCAGTTGGTATCTGCCCAGCAGCATCTTGGGAAGTTCCATTCTCTGAAGGAAAAGAGGGGAGAAGAACATGTAATGACCACTAGGGAACACATCTCAATCACAGCTGGCAAGCCAGCTTTCGGAGGATACAGCTTGGCTTCCTAGCATGGCTCTCCCCAGCTCAGTTAGNGACAGCTGATTACGTACAATTGCTGGTTCTCTTCCTCACCCAGATGAAAGAACAGTAGTAATNTCTAGCATCTGTGTGAGACTTCAATTGTTTTATCACATGCCTTTGGAGTTTGGGTTTCATTTTGGTTTTGCATTGCCATGGAGAGAAGCCAGGGCCTTACACATGCTAGACAACTGGGGTACCGTTGAGGTGGAGTACCGTTGAGGTGGGGTACCGTTGAGGAATACCTCAGCTTAGTTGTCTCTCTTTCGACTCCCACATAAACCCCCACTCTACAAATCAAAATTCAGGCCAAAGCACATTGTTTACAAAGAAAAGACAGAAAATAGGTCCCCAGGACAGTGTCTCACTTGGGTCCTGGACTTCAGACCCTCCCAAGTCTCCATCAGTGTTGACACTAAACAAGAGCCACTCAGAGGATACTGTGCAGAAAAGTGTTTTGATATTCTGTCTCACCAGCTTTCCCCGTTATTTTTAATNTGGTTCAACCTAAAGGGCTTACACAAACTCTTTCCTAATAAGCAGCGGTATTGATGATGGGTCCATAGCACTCACTTTGGATGCAAACATACTAACTGCTGGAACATCCTTTCGATTANTTGGCCATTGAATACAGTAACTCTCCTGCCAGTGTGGCTAGGACTTAGGAAATAGACTATGTTGACAGTTTGGTAGACCCATGTGATAGACACTAAGGGGAAGGTCTTAAGCCAACATAGCATTAGTTTAATAAGAGTCTGGTTCTATTTCTTAGTTATCTGCTTCATCTGCTGGGGGTCTTTCTAAAATTTNGTATTAATTGTGTNTGCACACATATGTATGTATGAGCACAGGTGGGTACATGCTGTGGTGCACGTGTGGAGCTCAGAGAGCTTTCGGGAGTCAGTTCTTACCTTCGACTTTGCTAAGACAGAGTTTTGCTAGTGGTTTCTTCCATTATTCCAGGCTAGCCCACATCCCCCCAATCCAGTGTGTGTGTGTGTGTGTGTGTGTGTGTGTGTGTGTGTGTGTGTGTGGCTTCCAGGGATTGAATTCATGTGTTCAGACTTGCACAGCAAACACTTTTACCCACTGAGCTATCTTTTGATCTTATCATAGTGTTCTATAGCCATATTTAATACCCTGTGGAGATGCACTGTGCAAGGGCAAAGGCAAAGGGCACAAAGGGAGTCTCCAATTTCCATCTTCTCGTATTTCCCAGGAGAGGATGAGGAGGGAGCCCCAACTCTTTCTTCAGACTCACAGGTAGTTACAGCTCCTGCCCCATGAGTCAGCTGAGCAACCACTGGACAAGGGCCTCATGCCCACTAGGGCGGGCTGGGTAAAGCTAATATCATTGTTGCCTGCTAGAAATGATCTGCTGCTGACCTGGGGGCTGGGAGAGAGACGATACCGTTTCTCTGTGCACTTCTGTGTATTTCTTCATTGCTCCCACCANCAGCAGCAGCAGCAAGCCTCCTCTCTCTGCAGTTTGTCTTCATCTTGTTACCATAAAAATCACATATCAGTTTGGGCTGCAAGGCCCAGAAAATGCACAAGCACCATGTTAAATGTTATGGTGTGCAACATCATTTATTTCTTCAACAATTCGTTCCAGAGCCTGGCCTGGAGCTTTGCAAAATTCTTTTTCTGTGTCCTTCTCTCTGGCTTTTTCTCTNTCCCCAGTCCCTTTCCTTACTCTCTTTCTCCTATTGACCACTTGTTAAATCTTTTGTTTGTTTCCCCTCTTCCTCCTGGGACCCTCCGACAGGCAGGCTTGCCAGATTCATTTTCTGATCAAAGCTGTTTGATTTGGTCAATTTTGCCACATTGGAGACGTTCTCTATTACAGAGATAAATAGCTTTGGGCTAACTGTCAACGAAAACTTGTAAGCTAATAAATTATTCCAATTTCTTCCCTCGGATTTCTCTGGAGACAGCCCTAGGAAATACACTTTTTGATTAGTAAATTTCTCTGTGTGTGTGTCTGGACATTCAAATGTGTCGGCTTTGATTAGCACCATTGCTTTTCAAGTCGATGTTGGCTGAGGGGCTGTCAGTTGCAGGCAGTCCTGATGCATAATGCATCAACTGGGCCCGGAAACAGGAGCCTCTTCCAAGACTGGAAAGGCGGGAAAATTGCCCTAACAACCTCACTGGTTTCCTCCGCACCCAAGGGGGCTCAACTTGAAAGTCTTGACAAGACTTGCCTGGGCGTCAGTGGCAAGCCACCCACGCTGAGCAGAGAGGCCTTGAAGAGACCATGACCGTGGCCTGCCAAGAACAAAAGCCTTTGCTCCGTCTGCTCAGGCCAGCACTTCTTCCCCGCCATCAGTTCTCCCTGCATCCTCACCCTCACTCCATCATCCTGGGGCTCTGGGCAAAGGCCAATCCTCCCTGGGCTGGCCTGGATTTCCTTTTGCCGCCCCTTGGATTCTGCTTTGCCGTTTGTCTAGTTAAGGGCCCTTGGGTTGTTATAGAAACAATATTTTGGCTATAACAAATCAATCGGTGCGTGTGAACGCAAACATACAGATCATTTATCAACTGCAAAATACCCTAAATTATGACCTTTCTAAAACCTATCAGAAGGGCGAGCGAATGCATAACGTAAATTAAAGTTTGAAGGGTCAGCGGTTTTTACTTTCACTCTCCATCCGCCTTTCACCTTCTAGGTTTAAGAACAAGAGGGCTGTGTAATTACATTTCAATGGGGTGCGGCGGCTCNTTATTCCCAGCTCTACCAGTCTGCTGCTCCATTTTCAACGGAGTCAGGTACGTTTTAGCAGACATTAGTTGTTGGAGGACCACACTAGCTCTTTGGGACTGATAACATCTTTTAACGCATAGTAGGTACTATCATCTCAATTTAGAAAACGCTAGAGGGTGAGGGTGTCCCCCTCAGATTGATACCGTTGTTCATATTTTAGAAAGGCGGTAAGATTTGCCCTTTGCCCCCAGGTGCTCGCTTCCTCCCGTTACCATTTCCCCAAGTCCCCACCAACCTCATGTGGTAGGAGCCCACCACACTGATGGAAATGGGTGGCTTCCAGCAGAAAGCCCTTCGGCTGCCAATCATCTGGCTGATGGTGAGGCTACACCGCTGAGCGCAAGGCTCCCAGGCTCCAGCTCAGCCAGGAAAGGCAGCAGAGCCACTGTGTTCCTTCAACCTTTGGAAATCGAATCAACCAGCACCTTCGGAAACCGTCTGTCCGCTCCGCTCTGGACGCGCAGTCGTGGTGGAGTCGGCTAAACAAAGGCCAAGAGGCTTCTTGTATCTGAAAGAAAGAGACAGAGCAGCCTTCAAACTCTTCAAGCAATAAACCAGCCCGAGCTATGAGTGAAGATCAGGCACACTCAAAGAGGGGACATGTGTGNGAGTGTGAGAATGTGCACACATATGTGTCTAGGTGTGCATGAGTGAGTATGTATGTAAAGCTGAAGACAGAATCTGGAAGAACACAGGTCAAATGGCAAAGCAGTTCATCCTGGAGAAGGAGGAAGAGGTTTAGAAGTGATGGAATCCTTTACCTNCAAAATGCTATTCTTATTTTGTTTAATAAGAGGGAAGGAAGGAAATGAAGGAATGGAGGAGAGAAGAAGAGAGAGAGTAGGTGGGAGGTAGGGAAAGCAGAAACATAGTTTAATTTAACTTTATATATCATCATCATCATCATCATCATCATCATCATTATTATTTGGTTTTTTGAGACAGGGTTTCTTGGTGTAGCCTTGGCTATCCTAGAACTCACTCTGTAGACTAGGCTGGCCTGGAACTCACACAGATCCTCCTGCCTCTGCCTCTCAAGTGCTGGGATTAAAGGTGTGTGCCACCACCACCCTGGCCTATGTTTTTAATTGTGGTAAAAAAATATATAACATGAAACTCGCCACACTAACCTTTTCATTGTCATTGTTTGCAGTGTGGCACTCTGCCTCCCTCGCCAGTAGCTGTTTTTAGAGTACGCCTCTTTGTGGGGTTTTCATATGCTTGCACAGTCCATCTCCAGAATGCCTTCGTTTTATGAGATTAAATCTGTGCTCATAAGCTGCTCTCACCCCCTCCCAGTCCCTGGCAGCCATCAATCTATTTTCTGTCTGAGTCTGACCCTTTGAGGTACCAGTATCAACGAGAAGCAGGCAGTATTTGTGCTTTTGTGTATGGCTTCTTTCACTTAGCACTGTGCTCTCAAGGCTTAGCCATGTTGCAGCAGGTGTTCAATTCCCTTCCTTCTCAGAACTAGCTCAGAACTAGCCCGTTGAATGACTGTGTTCCTCTCTCCTCATTTTTGCTCACCCTGAGTAACGCCACTAGAAACAGGGTGTGCAAATCTTGCTTTATTGCTTTGCTTTGGAATTCCTGGATCATATGTAATTCTACCTTTAAGTTTTTGAGAATAGAATACTTAAAAAAANTTTGTTTTCAACTCTAATTTTGTTCTAGATTCACATGGGATTTAGGACCTAACTACTGCCACTTTGCTGAAAATGTATNAAATATAGAGAGAGTCAAATCTCATGCTTGCTTGATTAGGAGAGAGCCCTGAGGCTGTAAGAAACATGACAAGGCTTATTGGGGCCACTGCCTTCTGTTAAAATGACACCTTTTAGTGGCTTCGTTGTTGGAGTCCCTGCCAGGCAGAGCAGTGACGATCACTTAGATACCTCCCTGGGGACACTGTGAGTCAGTGATACCAGACCTCCAGAGTACAGACTGAGTAAGGGCACCTACCACTAGGTCATACTACCTCCAGCCATTATGAGGTGGTGATCAAATAGCTAGTGCCCAAACAGGTGGTATTTAGGTAATCCTTTAGAGTTNTGCAAGAGGCCAGAGGCAAGAAGACCATTTCTGGTGTTATAACGAATTTATTTGTTTCTGGTTTTAGTATTAATGTTAATTTTATTCTTAAATGTGTTTGTTTTTTAGACAGATTCTTGCAATGTAGCCTAGGCTATTTCAGCCTAGGATGTTCCTATGATGTTCCTCTTGCCTCAGCTTCCCGGGTGCTGGGATTTCAGGCGGGAGCCACCATATCTGGCACATGAGTTTTATTTTCACAATTTTCACAAGAATCAGACTTGCACCTGCCCACTGAGAACTTTTACTTACCACTGTGGTGTTGTGCTTGGCATGACACCACATGGACTCTGGGTTCTTGCGTTCATTTTCAAAAGAAACT
>LZPO01008017.1:246472-266554 GCA_001675575.1 Neotoma lepida
AGAGAAACAATACACGGCTCTTCTGGGTGTGTGAACACAGTGTGTGACTCGTAGAGTTTGGGTACATGTTTTAAGAATTGAAATGTCTGTGTACTNCGCTCCTCAACCAATAAAAACTCAGTTGTTACAGAGTAAAAAAAAAATAGTTTTGGTATACATGAAATTTTACCATTTAATAACAATGAAAGTAAATTTACATGCTAATAAGACAAATGTGCTTGTATAATTTTCATAAAAAATTAAATTGCACCGATATTTTACACTACAGGATGTAGCATTGCAAATTTTCCCAGAGTNGATTGCTTTCATAATCAAGTATCAGTGCTAAGAACACCGTTTTACATACATACAGGATACAGGGCTGGTGAGATGGCTCAGCAGGTAAAGACAATTGCCATCGAGCCTGGTGACCTGGAGTTTAATTCTTGGGGCCTGCATGGTAGAAGGAGAGAACTGTCTTCCACAAGTTGTCCCCTGACCTCCACATTCAAGCCACGTCACACATGTTCCTACACATACATACATACANATAAATAAAAATGTAATAAAATATTTAAATATACAAGNTGGCAGAAGTATGTTTCATTTCAGACATTGTACAAAACTGTTCCCTAATCCAAATTTATTTGACAATTTCCTTTTTGAAACTCAAATCAGCAGCTCAAACAGTAATTTTAAAAATCAGTTCTAGAGGCTGGTGAGGTGGCTCAGAGGTTAAGAGCACTGGCTGCTCTTCCAGAGGTCCTGGGTTCAATTCCCAGCAACTACCATACAACCAACTACCTCACAACCATCCATAATGAGATTTAGTGCCCTCTTCTGGTGTGTAGGCATATATGCCAGAACACTGTGTANATAATAAATAAATCTTAAAAAAAATCCTTTAATAAAATCAATTCTACTGACAGCCTGAGTTCAATCCCATGTGATAGAAGGAAAGAACTGACTCCCCAAAGTTGTCCTCTGACCTCCACAAACATGCAAGCACACATACATACAATATAATCTTAAAATTTTAAGTTAATACAAATAAAATAAAATCAGTTCTAATGCAA
Source organism: Neotoma lepida (assembly GCA_001675575.1). Lineage (NCBI taxonomy): Eukaryota > Metazoa > Chordata > Mammalia > Rodentia > Cricetidae > Neotoma > Neotoma lepida. The sequence goes on from LZPO01008017.1 coordinate 247,528, forward strand.
TACAACCCAAAGACAGACTAATTTGAACCATGCTAAGGAATGACAGTAAAAAAAAAATAGCCAAAGACTTGTTTTTCTATAATTAATGATTACCTTTGTATATATTGTGCAGTAAAACACTACAGTTCCTAACACATGAAGTCTTGACTCTGAGCTAAGGTGTTCCAGGCAGTGTTTGTTNATGTTGCNTGGCATGCAGGGTGCNCAGTGCAGAGTGTTTGTGCTGTGTGCTCACATACGGGGCTTTTGTGAGGTTGTGTGAGGTAACACAGGCCCACGCTGCTGGAAGCACCTCAAATTCATTGTGCATTTGATTTGACTTCACCTCTGGTTATTGTGTGCTCAGAATTTTCATGTTGTTAAATCTTTTACAATTTCTGCATCAGTTACACACAGGGGATCACAAGCAACAGACTAACAAGCCATGATCTAGTGGATGGGTTTCCCTCTTGTTCTAAGTCTAAGCTTTTGTCTTCTTCTCAGTGAAGTTTTCAGGGAGCCAGTTCTACTTCTATAGCTAAAGTCCTGTTGTTCATTCAAGAAATTTGTTTCATTTTCTTTGCTTGTAGAAGGCCTCTTGCTATGCTGCTCAGGCTGGCTTTGAAGTCACCATCTTCTCTTCTCAACTCGAGTGACTGGTGTTTGGTCGATTATAGGTGTTTGCCACCTTGCCCACATATTCAGGTAACTTTTGTTGAGCATATACTATGTGCCAGGCACTGTTAGCACCATGGCTATGATGAAAAGCAAAAATACAAATGCTTCTATTGACATCATAATGCTTACATTTGCTGGAAGAGAATAAATAATTGAAAAAGCAAACCAACAAAGAGGATAATTTCAGGCAGTGATGAAAGAAAATGAAATGGATTGATTTGATAAAGTGATAAAGAGTGGGTTGTCAAGAAAGGGCCTGGGATTAGGTGACNTCTATNTCATGATTGCTCTAGGTTCAGCTGGTGGAGATCCAGGAAGGAAGAGTCTATGAAGTGGTATGTTCTTGCTANATCCTCAGAACAGAGAAAATTTTGACTGGAGAAGCAAAGCAGTGAGCAACAAGAAATGAGGTGAGACAGGAAAGGCCAAGACTCCAACCCAGGGCCTTCTAGGCCATAGTGAAGGAATCAGAAAGCAACAGGAAGTCAGTGGTGGGTTTTAGCGTGATTGAATTTCTTTTTAAAGAACCTTTTGTGTGAGGAGTATGAATAACAGAGGGCCAAGACAGAAGCAAGGAGATGAATAGGAAACACTGTGGAGTGATGAAGATGNNGGTGGTGACTTGATAGGGAGATACTTTTGAAGACAGGGAAGGTGTTGGATTTAGGATGCATTTTGGAGGAGAATTATTAGATATGGAAGGTAAGGAAGGAGAATGACTTCAAGATCTTGACCTTAAGCTCCTAGGGCTGTCCCTGATCTTGACCCCGAGCCCCTAAGNTCTTTCCCTGAAATGGGAAGGAAAGATTTGTTGGGAGGAAATACTGATTCTAAGATGTCCGTCAACACTCAAGCAATTTCCTCCTCCTTTTTCTCTTTTTTTGAGACAGAGTCTCACTATGAGGCCCTGGCTAGCATGAAACTCGGTATGTAGATCTGGCTGGCCTCAAGCTCACAGAGATCTGTCTGCTGCTGCCTCCCAGTGCGTGAGCCACCGCCACCACCACCCAACTCCAAATCTACTTTCCTGTAACCTCAGACAGTGTCTTTTGCTGTGACTTTCTGTGCCTGACATTTCCTCCCTCGTAGTGAACTGCCAAGATGTCTGTTGTTGCCACATTTCATTTTTTGTTTGTACATATGACTGTTGGGCACTGTTTTTNTTCCATACCCTGGCATGCACATGTGGTTAGGCATGCTTTCTCTCTACAAGTCCAATTTCAGCAGAGACTGGCAACAGATTTCAAGGGCCTTGTTTTTTATTTTATCCCCACAATAAATTGTTGGATCTCCCTGGGTCTTGGCTTCCTTGTTTGTANCATGAGTTAGATCAGGGGTTCTCAAAGTGGAGTCCCTGGGCAGTAGCACCAGCTTTACTTAGGAGTTGGTGAGAAATGGGAATCCTGGGTCTCTTCCTCATGTTCACTGAATCAGAGCCTCTGGCAGTGGGGCCCAGAGATCNGCCTGAACAAGCCCTGTGGATAATTCTCAAAATTCAGGCCAAGGTTTGAGAGCCACCGAAACCACATTCTCTAAGGTCCCCTTCTAGTGCCAACATTCTATGAATCCATTATGCTTTAATCTGACTGAATGATTTAAGTGATTCAAAAAAAGTTCTTAATCAGGCCTTAAGATCATGGACAGTGCAGGAAAATGGAAGAGCAAATTCTGGAACAACACATTTCGTATATAANTATGTAGTTTCTCCAAACACTTACTTAAATCCATCCTTCTCCAACCATAACACTTTTAAAGAAACTTTAATGAAAAAAAATCCCTCTGAGATTTATCACAGTGGAGTTGTACATCATTTTAGTGAGTGGTTGAAAACTGCTGAACAGGTGTAATAATGCCTTTGGGATTAAATAATTAGAACAGAATTACATCTTCATAACGACAGCCAAGGGGGGTGCAGCGCTCTCCGCCGTCACATCTGACGTTAGAGGGACTGTGTGAGTCAAATAGTCAGAGCTGTTGCCTTTTGCGGGTTGGAATGCCATGTTCACAAATTGCCCACAATCATAATTAATAAGCTCTGCTTGTGTGTGAATTTCTAAAAGACATTTTTTAAAATTAAGACAATTTTGGGTATGTGTAGATGTGTGGTGTGGATTCAGATGNGTGACTATGTACGAGCACCGGATGGGAGTGGTTGCCCGTGAGTACGTGTGTGGAGGTCAGTGGTCAACCTTGACTGTCTTCTATCACTGTCTAGCTTATTTTTGAGACTGTGTCTTTTGGTGAATCTGGAGTTTTATGCTTTGGCTAAACTAGCTGGCCAGTGAGCCCTAGTATCTGCCTGTCCCTCCCCATGGCTGCTGGGATTTGAACTCAGAGCCTCATGCTTGCTCAGCAAGCCCTTTATCCATTGATCAATCTTGCTCCTGCCCTGAAGTGATATTTTACATTACAACCTTCATAACTTTATATCTATATGATACTAGAAATCATTTAGCCAATTTAACCAATTATTTAATTTAGTCAATTTTCACTAACTCAGCTAAAATAAAACCAAACATCGCTCAACTCAATAGATGCAATTTGCTTATTGTCAACAAGACAAATCTAAGATTCTTCAGTGGGATACCATTTGTTTCTATCAGTTTTAGGGCTGTATGNGACTCATGAGAAATCTATAAAGGTTTTTCATATTTGCAAGACCCGAGAAGTAAAACAAAACAACCTACAGCTCATGAGTTCTCAGGTTGTACATTAGAGAAGCTAAATTTGGTGNGTGTTGTTATTTTTAACAGCTAGGCATGCTGGCTCACATCTGTTATCCCAACACTGAGGACTGTGAAACCTAGGTGAGAGGAGACCAATCTGGCTACACAGAAAGACCCAGAACATGATGGCTAATTTCAATTATCAACCTGATTGGACTGATAAGCCCCTTGGATAGTAATAAGACATACCTTTTAGTGTGTCTGTGCAGGCTTTTCCNGAGGTTAGCTGAGGGGGGAAAGATTTGCCTGACTCTGAGTGGACCCATCCTGTAGGTTGGGTCTTGGACTGAATACAAATGTACAGGGGAGGAAGCCAGCTTGAGTACCAGCATCCCGCTCTTTCCTGGTCCATCAAGACGTGAACAAACAGCCTCACACCCCTGCTGCCATAACCACAAGCCATTCCTGCTACTGTGCCTTCTCATCACAATGAACTACATCCTAAAGGCATGGGGCAAAATACATCCTTCCTCCTCTGCACTGCAGCTGCTCATGCCAACAGGAACAGTAACTGAAACACTTGGTGAAAGATTCCCCAGGATCTCTGAAGATGATGGTAAATGTCTTGCAGATTACCAACTACNGTTCACTCAGTGCCTGTACTTGCTTCATAGGGCCTCTCTCTTTTTCTCTCTTTATATGTATGTATGTGTATATATCATAGAGCATATATATCATCTACATATCTCTATATCTATCTATCTATCTATCTATCTATCTATCTATCTATCTATCTATCTATCTATCTATCTATCTACTTTGTTTTCTGAACCATGAATCAGACACCTAGGAAGACCACAAAAAGGCAGATCCTAGTGTCTCTGAATCCAATGCCTATAGTACAGTCAGCTCTGTTGTTTAATTTCATCTGTTTCTAAAAGAAATAAAACAAGGTTTCAGGGTTACAGGATCTGGTGGGGTTGGTAGTAGTCCAAGCTGTCTGTAGGAGACCTGCCTACTGGCCTGAAACTGGGACTGCAATGGGCTGTGGTGTGGGGGCGCAGGGTTGTGGCCCTGGGCCCAAAGCTGAGAGGCTGGGGTGTTCCGCTATGGGGATAGAGACTCACCTTTTGGTCCAATCTGTGCTGACGGGCTCTGTCTCAGGGAGCAGTTTCAGTCTCCGAGGGAGGGTGGAGTCATAAAACAGGGTTTGAAGTGTGTGTTCTGGTTGATGCTGAAGCCAGAGGAGATGAAACACTCAGAAATGGTATGTCACAAGAGCCAAAGGGTTTCCACAGTTAATTGAAACATTTGAGGAAAATGAAGATTGCCTGTGTTTTATGTTAGCTGTTGATGAGAAAACGAGAGATTGCTGTGATGTACTCATTGGCTTGTGAATCTAAAGGTGTACAGAGAGTGCCACAAATCACTTTGATGTCCCCAAGAAGGAGATTTTTACCTCCGAAGCTCCGATTAATATAAAAGAAAAAAAGATGTTTAGCTTGATAGCTCCTGGTTGTCTATGTGTCTGTGTTCTGACTCATAGCCGCCCCTTCTTTTCAGAGCCGGGATAACTCACATTCATGAAATCAGCTCAGGATTCATTGTCTTTAGATTAATATATGTAAAACATCTCAGTCGGAGGCAGTAAAGAGTCAAAACAAATCACACCACACCTGGCTTGAGGATCTGTTCTCNTTTGCAAAGGTTATAGGAATTTGATATAAGANTACGTGACCATTTTTTTCCCTGAGAATAAAATTTGTTTATGGCCTATTCAGAAAAGAGGTGGAAAAGACACAGAGCTAAGTATTTATCTCCTGCTATGTGTGAGTCTGAGGTCAGCNTGGTTCCTGCAATTCTGGNGTTTTTCTCTTACCTGAAAGTAGGTGTGGTTAGAAGGAGGTTGTCAGGGTGATGGGNTGTGGGAATAGGAAGGCTTGAGCTAAAAGCCTTACTGAATTCTTATATCCACTTCCAGGAGCAGTCATAATTAAAGAACAGACTGATAANAATCTCCCCCTCACCGAGAAAGGGTTTCTCTGTGTACCCCTGGCTGTCCTGGAATTTGCNCTGTAGATCAGGCTGGNCTCAAACTCAGAGATCCCCCTGCCTCTGTCTCCCAAGTGCTGAGGTTAAAGGTGTGGGATCACTANCACCTGGCTAATGATTTATTTATTTTTACTTTATGTACATTGGTGTTTTGCCTGCATGTATATCTGTGTGAGTGTGTTGGAGCCTGCTGGATCTGGAGTTACAGACAGTTGTGAGTGGCCATGTGAGTGCTGGGGAATTGAACCCAGGTCCTCTGGAAGAGCCGCCAGGGCTCTTAACTACTGAGCCATCTCTCCAGATCTAACTAATAAGAATTCAAAGGAACAAATAAACAGATCAAATCTCAAAGGCTCCACCCCTTATCAAACATGATATCCAGCATTGGCTTTACTGTGGGATACAGAAGGGGAGGTCTAGACTGAACTATCAACTATAATAACCACAGACCAGCCCCCTGCCCAGGGCCCAGGACCCAGGGCCCAGGATGAGTTTTGACTTGATTGAGACAAGAGCCAGTCTCCCAGACTGATTGTGACAATGAGAAAAGTAACTAATGAACCATCTCAGCCCCCTCCCACCACTTCCCAAACAGTGTTTCTTAGAAAACTTAGATTCATAGGCAGCTAACAAAACCCAGGCACCACAAGAGCTGAATGCTTTGATAGGACACATTTAAGAGGCAAGTAGTTGAACTCATTCTCAAGTTTAAACAGCATCAAACAGGTTTCTGGGAAGCAGGGTTCCTTTGTGGTCTTACTCTAGTTGTTGATTGTGAATTGCTCGCATGGGACATGCTCCATGATGTTGGTTTGAAAGAGGGGGTTCCCTTAGTGATTTAAGTGTTCCTCAAAGACCCATGTGTTAAGGGCCTGGTTCTGAGAGAGACTCAGAGGTGATGAAAACTTTAAAAGTTGGGGCCTATCAGAAAGCCTTTGGTCAGGGGCTGTCTCTTATACACATCTAGATGTGTATAAGAGACAGGGCAGTGGGAGACTGAAGTGGGATCACCCAGGGCTGGCTTCAATTAAAGCCCCCGCCCTCCCACCGCCCCTCCCCCACACCCCAATTAGTCTTGTAGTGGAGGCATGGAAAGGAGACAATATGAAGTATGTTAGCTTTGTCTGGGGCTGTGAATTGAGCGTTTTCTCCAAGTGACTCTCCTGGGTGCCCTTTGGGAGTTAGTAATACAAAAAGAAACAAAAAATAACCTAAGAAGCAAAATCTCAATATTTCAAAATAATAGACAGGAAGAAGGAGAACTGAGCTCATTTTGGTGAAAGGAATGAATCCTAAAATCCTTCAAAAGGCTGCAGCTTTTACTTTGAAGCAGAGTACATTTTACAAAGCTATAAATNGGCACCTAGTAAGTTAAATGAGGTAAGTTAATGAAAGAATCGAGATTCACAAGAAGCCTACATTATATAATTATGTATCATAAAACAGAAAAGCTTTTCACATGTTGCATTTGATTGTGTGACCCGNGAGTTAAANATATATTGAAGTTTCAGTTTGGAAGAGCAACTGATTTCAGATAAAGGCTTTGTGCATAGTAGGTGTTCAACAAATACATGATCAAGTAAAGTGAACCAGTCAGTTAGGTTCACACTTGCTGTATGTTGATATCACACCCAATTCCCACTGAGTCCTTGGTGATCATGTCCTCTCAGGATGGGTAGCAAAGGAAGCCAGGAGTGGGAAGATGGCCTCCATCCCCGTCAGCCTTTCCTTCTTTAAACACATCTGNAAAAACACCCATAGAATAACTCTCAGTAGCAATGCTAAATAACCTGCTGAATAATGTAATTAAGAATNGGTAATTTAAGAACATTTCTTCAGAAAATTCCAGCTGAAGTGTGAACAGGGGAATTGGGAAGGACAGATGCACAAACAGTACAATAGATGGTTTCCCAGATCTTGAGTGGGGGCTGGAAGCAGCAGGAAAGATGGCAGACTGTTGAACAGACCAACATTTAGAAGCTGGGCCANAAGGAAGACACTTCTTGTTAGGTCTTTCTGGAACATGCTCTAACACCCTGCTCTGAATTGGGAGCCCAGCTCTGAGCACTAAGTCACGACTCTGAGTAGAAGGACATTGTCATTCTCAGCTATAATATTAATTGGTAACTATCCAAAACATTACTTCAAGTAAGATCTGCTTCCTTAGTTTTTTTTTCATTCACAGGGACTCAGGTGACTTTCTAAGCCCATAACATATCTTAGTATCAAGATCAATACTGAATTAGCAGACATGGCTAAGGATAACTGGGGGGAAATAATTAACAAAATTAAGGAGGATTTGCACCACTGGGAGCCATAAAAGTTATTTTATGGGTCCATGTAAATGTAATAAAATCTCTGTCTGTGCCACATTTAATTTCACATCAAAAAGGTCCCCGCAGATAGCCTGCAAGATTATTTTACTAAAATTGAATATGTCTCTGCTTTTTCTAAGTGAGAAAATGCCGACTCTACCCAGAAAGTTATGTTTCCCACAGAAAAGGAAACCAGACTTCAACCAATCACAGGCAGTGTTTAATGGGNGCTCCTCAAAGTAGGCACTATAATTAATTTTTATTAATACTAACACTTTATAATTGGAAGAGGCAGGACATAATAAATCAAAAGGCTGCTTTCAAATATAGCACACGGTTTTTTCAAATAAAAGCAAATATTGACAAGAATGGAGTACAAGAAAGACGACGAATTCACTAAGTGCTTCTTTAAAGATGCCGTCTTGTTGTGTAGGCCAGGTTGACCTTGAACTCAGGATCCACTTGCCTGAGCTTCCTCAGTGNGGTTTTACAGGCATGTGTCACTGTACCCAGCTGATATTCTAGCTTAATTTGTTAATTAATGCCTGAAATCTAGGGCCTCACATATGCTAGGCAAGTCTGGGGGCTGCAACCCCAGTCCCAGACATTCTTAATACTATTACAATCTATACTTAACAGCTTGATTGAATATAATTTACACACCTTCCAATAAACTCATTTAGAGTAATTCAGTGATTTTCAGTGTCTTCAGAGTTGGTCAAAGATCACAATAAATCTTAGGACATTTTCATCACTCTGAAGATAAACATCAACCCCATTATCCTGTTATTATCAGCAACTTCTTAAACCTCCCCCAACTCTGTTTCAATACTTCCAACACTAGGCAACCACCAAGACCATTTCCGGGTGTTTCAGATGAGAGGGATCATACAGTATGCGGCCTTTTATGACTGGTTTCTTGCCCTCAGCTTAAAGTTTAAATATCACGCATATTGTAGTGCGGCCACCACTTTATTCTCCTTCAATTGTTAAATAATATTCTAGTATGTGGCCATCTTACATTTTATTTATTCATCCATCTATGAACGTTTGGGTTATTTATCCTCTTTAGATATTATAATATTGATGCAATGGACATTTATGGTTGAGTTTTTATGCGGACATACACTTTCATTTCTTTTGGTTGTATTCCTACATGTTAGAAATATAAAAACTCTATGTTTATCGTTTTGTGTTCGTGCCAATGTGTAGGAAGAGATTCTTGTCCATTGCTGTCTGACTCTACATTTGTATTTATGCTATGCATAAGTGCTGTAACTTCTCCATTCCNTCACTAACCTTTGTTTCTGATCTTTCTGACTACAGCTGTCCCAGTAGGCATGCGACAGTAGCTCACAGTGATTTGATTGGCATTCCCCTGGTGACACTGATCATCTTTTCACACACTTAATTCCCAGCTGTATGTGGGGAAACTCTAAGTCCAGTCCTTTCCCCGTTTGATGTCGGTGAGTCTCTTCTTATTATCAAATCGCAGGACTTCTTTGCATATTTCAGATGCATCCATGTGATCAGATNTACGATTTGCAAATATCCCCCCCGTGGCGTTTTGTTCTCTTAGTGATGGTCTCACAAGTTCTTAGTTCTAATGAATCTCATTTATTTCTTGTTCTTTGGGTTGCTCAGACTTTTGTTGTCCTATTTAAGAAGATTTTCTGTGACTCCAGGTCACAAAGATTTGCTTCTGGTGTTTCTTCTAAGTTTCATCTTTTACATTTAGGGATGTGACATATTTTTGAGTTATTTTCTATGTATGGTGAAGATGAGCTCAGCCTCAGTCTTCACACACTTGTACAGTTATGCTTTACATACTATTTAATATTCGTTTTCCCCTATGTTCTGAGAAACACATGTGCCCAAACACAAAGAAGAAAAACGGTCTTTTGTTTCCTTTCTCATGATTTGGTCGTAGGTCCCACTCATGAGTTTGAACAAATAGGCTCCAGCCAATGCCCACACGCTCTGGCTGAATAACATTTGGCGGTTGTTCAAAGTGACGAAGGTGATTACCCAAGAATGTGAATCTTGAAGGAGAGTAATGATACCTCTCCTGTGAATCTCACAAACATGATGAGAACTGATCGTTTTAAAATGAATCAGACACAATTTAACAAAAGAAGCCCTCTTATGCTGCAGATTGGTACAATGCTTTCTAGAAAGTATATTGGTCAGAGTAATCCAAGTGCGTTATCAAAATCTCAAACATGTACAACCCTTTTGACCCAGGCCTTNTAGTACTCTCCAGAAATAAACAGTTTGCTCACATGGACAGATCCATAAAGACATTTCTACCTCAACACCTGGAGAACTGGATTCTCTTCTTGCTTCGGAGTTTTAAAAATTTCACATAAAAGTCTGAATATGTACCCTTAATGTATATATATTTGTTTATTCACAATATATAGACTAATACAGTGTTTGCATTAAAAAGCACACACATAAGTCAAAANATAAAGTAAAGATGAAGCAAATTACAATTTAAAAGAAATCTAAATTTTATCAGTAGAGAAGAGCACACTTTTATATTAATAAAATTATTATTAATAATCTTTTAGTGAGAACAGTGAAATGAATGTCAGATCTGAGAAGATAATTGTGTTTTGTCTGGACAAAAAGCTGTGTCTGTTCTGTCATTTTTGGTCATTCACATGAGCTTGAGTCATCAGCATTATCTTTCAAGTACAGCCACAAACATTGAATGGTCTGTTTTGAGGGGGTAGCTAATTAAAACTATCGTTTCATATATCTATTTAATGGACACGTATGGAAGGAACTGTACATTGGCAGCCAGCATCTTGCCTTGTTTAATCCCATTCTTTTGGTGCCCCTCACCCACATTGCTTTTCTTGCTATTATTATCAGCTGAAGTATACACCCACTGTCAGTATTTTTTCCCTCCTAAAGCAACCAGAGCGTTGAGTCACTAGTCCTGGGATCCCATAATTGGAAGGGAGCCCAAGATTTTGTTCTGAATAGATGGAGGAGGTGAAGTCAATTACTAATTTATCTTAAAAGCCAAGCTGACTCACAAGCAAAATGGAAACTCCTACCTGGGAGTTGTTTTATACCCACAGATGAAGTCCTATTATAACAGTGTATTATTTTAACTGCAAGATAAGGAATGTGCAGTCCCTACGAGCACAAATAATGGTCTGCACGGGAAGCTCTGTCCCTTGGCCACAGCCCAACCCCAGTCAGACATCTTGCAAATCTATCGTATTGATCAGAGGGAGAAGTCTCTGTGTGGCTCCTTGCACAAATAACTCCCAGGACTAGAAAAATAGCTTGGTCCGGGTGTCCTGCTGCTGACCGCCCTTCCCATCTGTGAAGGACTGAATATTTCATCAAGTAACGCTTTCTTCCAGAGTAAACCTAGCATATTTTATTCTGAGTGTTGTAAATGTGTGTTTCCCAGAACCGAAGGCTTTGAATCAGTCAGTGTAGCTCTGCATGCTTCTCTGAGGCCAGCCACAATTTCAGCTCAGTTAGGATCTGTGATTTTAATTCCAAGTCAGACAATTTCATGGGGCTTATTTTAGATTAATTGTTGTGGAGTTGGAAATAACTCCTCTAGGAATCACAAGCAATAGTTCCAGGAAGCCAGGTCCCATGCACTTTGCACTTCTCTCCCACCCCACTGTCTTATGTAAGTAAGCCAGGCCTCACACTTGCTGTGTAATTGAGGGTGACCTTGAACTGATCTTTCTGTCTCTACTTCTCAAGTGCTGGTGATACTGGCATGCACCACTGGACCAGTTTTTATGTGGTGCTGGGGTTTGAACCCAGGAACTCATGCATGCTAGGGTAAGCAAGCACTCCACCAACTAAGTATATCACTGGATCCTCTGTTTTACTTTANACTCACTATTTAGACACCAGAGAGGGGCTGCTGAGCAGNATGTGGTACAGATCTAACGGATACTTAAGAAAAGCCACAAGACCTAGCTAGCAAGTGCCCTCAGGTACAGGGAGTCCTCCATCCCATAAAACTTGTGTTTCACTGTCACACAGTGGGGCCTCAAGCTTTCTGAAGCTTTATGGGATTGAAGCTGTCACAAGGAAGAGCTGGAAAGACAGGGGAGCACACAGAGACCTTCACAGGCGTCCATTTAGTCTTGGTGTCTTAATTGACATCTGTGGANCACATCTGAGTGAGGGCAGTCCTGGCTCCCAGGAGGAACCTATGTTTCACTTCCCTACAAACTCCTTTAAAAACAAAAACAGCNCATTGTATCTTTTTCATCTTTGTAATCATGGCCTTTACAATTCAATTCGGCTCAGCCAGTTAGGAAATGAAAATAGGGCTGGGAACCAAATGTGGATAAGGGTGTTTAAATCCACACATATGATCTAACCCGGGTCTGGTGGGAGAGGAAGCTTGCAGAGAGAATGAGAAGTGGGAATCTAGTTCTAGTGAACTCAGTCTCTCCGTTTCTTCTCTGTGCCCCCATTTCTTCGTTTTGCGGTAGTGTAGACACTTGCCTTAACTTGAAATACTTTACTAGTCACATGAGGTAATATATGAATGTTCGCTTTAAAATGTAAAGCAATTCTTTTTTGTTTTTTTAAAAAAAGGAGGCTTAAAAACTAGATATTTATATAGAAAGTGTCTCAAATATATAAAATATAGCAAAAAGCTTAAATTAAAGACATAAGAAAAAAGCTAGCTATCGTTTGCACTGTTCTAGCAGATGTGTCAGGCATGAGAGAATCCTGCTTGGTTATTCAGCGTGTCAGGGGAAAAATGTACAAAATCTATACTCAAGTATTGATCTGAGGTAAAAGCCTAAGAAAACTGTTGAGTTTTCAACAAATAAGCAAATAACCCAATCTTGGTAATGAAGTTTTTTTGCCTGATCTGAATCTAGAGGTCAGGAAATCAGGACTGGAAGACAGCTCTGCCAGTTATAGTGACTTTCATGACCCTCAGCAAGTCCCTGCCTCCTGCGGCTCCAGAACTCTTCACTGTAAAGTTGGGGAAAGTTGGTCTGCCTTGTTGACTTCACTGGCTCACTATAAACTGTGCTGGTCTGGGCTCAGTACCTCATTGTATGTACCATATGGAATCCACCCACAGGATTCAGTGCAGATTTTACTGGCAGATGAAGACCAAATAACATTTACTTCCACTAGAGCTCCCAAAGTGGGGCTCTCATTTGTACCCACATTTCCGACANCCTGAATGTGTCCATGGGAAGCCAATTACCAGGAAGGGGAAGAGGCTCAGAACTTCACCACTGAGGACNAAAGTGTCTACTTGAGCACTCTCAGGCAGCAGGGATTGCAGGGGTGGGACTAANACTTTCCATCTGAGTTCTCTTTGGAAGCATTCTGGAAGGGGAGGGGACAAGAGAATGTTCCAGGAGTTCCTGCTGCAAAGGGCCCTCCTCTGAAAGAGCCAAAAAGAGATGAGCAGTGGAAGCCACAGTTTGCATGAGATAACCCTGAGTCAGCCAGCATGGGCCCCANGGAAGGAACCTCTGCCTAGGCACCAGCACTGGAATGCTCTCAGGCTTAAGCAGGAATGAGGAGGAACTGAACAAAAAACCAAGAGGAGACTAGCAGCTCTGATTGGACATCNGCCACCAACCAGCCNTTTAGAAACTTCTTCAGAGTGACANGGACTACAAAGTAGTNAAGATCATCAGATTAAGCACCCACTTCAGTGAACCTAGATGTAAGCATTANAGAGTCCTTTCCTAAAACCCTCAGACTGGCTGGGAGACTTGGTTGGTGTGTGTCCTAGGTTGGCTCTGCCCAGAACAATCTATTGTATGTATTCACCAGGCTGAGCCCCCACCTTCCACCTGTATTTACAGTTACTTAGCTGGTTGCCCTTGGTTTTCATGTGGGGTAGATTTATATCTCGTGGGAGACTCTGCTCTTTTAACAGCACATAACAGTAGGCTCTGCTACTCCTCCTCATAGACTGACCTGGCAGATGTTTCCCCATGCCTCCCAGAATGTGATTGGCAATGGATGTTCACAGCACAGCCCCCTAAAACCATGGTAGTCACCAAATGGACACATGTCCTAATCTCCATTCTCCTGTGTCCTTTCTTGGAGGTGGCTCTTTGATNCCAGCCCAAGGNTTAGTGATCTGTTCCATGGTCATTTAAGGAGACCAGGGATACTAGAGCTGTCACCTTCGGCACAAGTGGCTTCTCCATCTCTTCAGGAGAAATCGCTCTTTCTCAGGGTCACAAAGGCTTTCCTGGAGGTAAAGTGATGCTAAAGATTCCTGATGACTGGGNAAGAAAGATGTATGATTTCATGTTTAATGCTTCCTTTGGAGGTTTCTAAAATAGAATACTGTGGCTGTCATTTGAGAGGGAAGAACACTGTGTTGTCTGAGGAGAAGAAACATTCCAAGACAAAGTGTGGGTACAGGCAAGTACCATTCTGTATGAGGCCAAGGGGCTTTGAAATCTAACCATCTTGGCCCCTAGGACTGGACAGAACATGAGAGTTTATCTGGGACTTAACTTTGAAATTTTTCCCTTTTTATGTGTAATTATAATTATCCCTTCTTGGAAAAGCATGCATAGTCATTAATTAAGACTCAGAAAGAGCATTTTTTTCTCCCTTCCCAGCTATCATAGCAGCAGCTCTTGGTTAGGGGCTGCCCCACACCGAAGGCAGGAAGATGGTGGCTGTAAAGAAGATGAAAAAGTCTCTGGGGTCAATCAACTCTAGGCTCCAACTTGTTGTGAGAGGTGGAAAGTATGTGCTGGGATCCAAGCAGACTCTGAGGCTGACCAGACAGGGACAGTAAAATTGGTGATCCTTGCCAACAACTGCCAGTGTGAAGGAAGCCTGAGATAGAATACTATGCCATGTTGACCAAAACTNGTGTCCATCACTACAGTGGCAATAATATTGACTTGGGCACATAAAACTCTATCAGAGCTCCTTTAAAAAAGGGAGGTGGATGAGGGAGTAGGGACTGGTAACGTAGGTTAGGAGCATTTGCAAGGCCCTATATTCAAGTCCCAATATTAGAAAAAGCACAAGGAAGAAAAGAAATGTGAATGTCAACAGGTATAGAGAAGAGAAAACCAGACCTCTCCAAGCCTTTGCTTCCTCCTCTTTACCTCTCCAGGGGTGTCCTGACCTCCTGCTTTATGTATTTCATGTTATCCACGGTTACTTTCTGTTAGATTTTCTTGTGCTGTGCTGTGTGTGTGTGTGTGTGTATGTGTGTGTGTGTGTGTGTGTGTGTGCTGGTACATGTGGAGTCCAGAAGTCACAGACCAATGTCCAGTGTCCTCCTCTGTCATTCTCATCCTTATTTTTTGAGACAGAATCTCTTACTGAGTCTGGAACCTGGAGCCCACTGATTCAGATACACTGGCTGCTTAGCAAGCCTCCTATCTCCCTGTCTCCATTTCCCCAGCTGCCCCGCCCGGCTTCCAACATGTATCCTGGGGTTTCAAACTCAGGTCCTCATGCGTGCATGGCAAACACAACTTTATGGCTGAGCGTCTAGTCCTTGTTTATTTATGGCACTCACTATCCACTGCAATTCTATTTACTATTTGGTCACTGTCCACCTCCTTTCCAAGAATGTTGACTTCATGGGAACAGGAACTCGACTTATTCACCAGGCCTAGAACTGTACCACTCACATAGTGGGTACCTAGTAAGCGCTCGCCAAATGGGTGGATGAGTAGAACATGAAGGAGCTGCTTTTATATCCAACACAGCCCATGTTTGAGCAAACATTCTGGTGTCTTGTACAAGATTCCNAAGACAATCCCCTGTTTTTTTTTCCGGTCATGAAGTCCTTCAAACATGCTGTTTTGTGATGGAATATTTTGTTTGATCATCATATTGTCTTCTAAGGTATGTGAGACAACAGGCTTTAGGTATAAAACTTAAAGATTAACAATAATATAGCACTCTGAGTACTGGGGTTAAAATATAAGAATGTGGTTGGTATTTAGCCAAAAAAAATACAAGCAGGAATAGAGAGCAAAGACTTGAGTTTAAAATGAACAGTGTTAGCAAGATGGTGGTGGTGCACACCTTTAATAACAGCACCGGGGAGGCACAAGCAGGCAGATCTCTGCGAGTTCGAGGCCAGCCTGGCCTATAGAGCAAGTTCCAGGACAGCCAGGGCTACACAGAGAAACCCTGTCTCNAAAAACCAAAATAAATAAATACATAAAATAAAATGAGCAGCGTGTGTATGTGAGCATTAAATAATTTCCATACAGTAGATGCTAAGTGAAATTCCACATGCAAGGATTTTATTGGGGGGAAAGTGGTGAGTACTTTCAGACTGATCTGAGTCTGACCCTGAATAGAGGTGAGGGAAGGAAGACCGAGTGACAGGAGAGGCTTTGGGGGTGTCCCAGAAGCTGGCTCCCTTGGACTCTGCTGTTCTTGGTCACTGGCTGGGAGCAAGCTGTTAGGAACTTGGAAGGTGGTGTGCTGCTTTCTGATCAGTTATGAGCGTTTGGTTAACAAATGACCCACTGCTGGATGTCTGTGAGACACATTTTCCTGGTGCCACAGCATCAGTGGAGGTCAGTGAGAAGACTGGGATGAAGCAGGGTACATCTACCCAGAGGTGAGAGACATTTCAGCCTTGGAGAAGTCGCTTGGTTTCTATGGCTAGACAGAAACTGAAATTAACCCTTTTCTCCCCTAAGCTAGTGTAATGGGATTGTATTGCTAGCAATCCACGGAGTCTGCTTAATGATCAAAGGAATTTATTTGGGAGTTAACTCACAAGACAAAATAAAGGAATTTGTCACAGGATCCTGGAAGGGTGAGGCACGGTCCAACGCTGTTTTCTGGCNGGCTCTGCCCTGGTCCATCCCAGTATCCAAAACCATGAGGTAGCAAAGAGAGAGCCATGTACATGCATCCCAGGTCTTAAGGGTCCCCAAGCAGCCACACCCNAGAGCATGTACCTCAAGGTCATAGGCAGGTGTAACAGTTACNTGCTACNTCATTAGGGGCAGTGCTTCAGGGCATGGCTCAAACAGCTACCCACTACACTGGTGTTTGTCCTGGATAAGGTCTTGGTGTTTGTCACTGCAACATAATGATATGAGGACAGTTCCCTTCTCTACTAAGATATTTTCCTCTCAGGTCTGTCCACTACATCTGAGATGTCCTTCCTCTGGCTCGTCTCATCTGTGGATCTTCTATGTCCCTCAGGTCACATGTAACCCTCTTAGATAACATGGACCCTCACACTGTTTTCTGGGATAGCTCCATTTTAAACAGAGAGATTATTTAGTTTAGGCATAAGAACCTCAAGCTTTTCTNCTCATTAAGGAAAAGCTTTGTCATATCCCAATTGGGACCACGAACGATGTAGAGGAGAAGGCCTAATCACTGAAGAGGCAAACTACCTCGAGACCGTGTNTCAAAACATGNTGTCGACTCTTACAATTCTGTGTTTTCTGGCTTCTGCTGGGTGAGCCCTTTGCTGGTCTTTGTCGTAGTTTCTCAGACACTTACGGTGAGATANGGTGAGGCTGCAGCAGCCATGATGGCGTCCCTCAAATGTCTGATGCTTTGGCAGGGATGGCTGGAAGGTGGGATCCAGCTGGGCCCCTCTCTTCGCATGCAATCTCAAGACCTCTCCATATCCAGATGGCTTCTTCACACAGTGTCTCCATGTGGCTTCTCCAGCTAAGCCCTCTATATGATGGCTCATGACTCCCANCAGCACAACATAGCAAATGCCAGGGCTTACCNAAGCACGCTGAGGGAACTGGCACATCACTCTGCCACCATGCTTTTGGTTAGAGCAAGTTACAGAACCAGCCCACACCACAGGGGAGGGTGTTTTAGGTGGAGAGAGGACGTCCAGAGGGCACCTGCTACAATGTCCAGGGTCATCTATCATGTATCAAAGAACTGGACCAATGAAACATGGATAGCGGTAGACAGGGAGACAATATATTAAGGAACAGAACACTTCTGATCAAGGAATTAGNCCAGAAAGCAGGAAAGTTCAGAAGCTCAGTGGTGCCAGNCCATGAAAGTTGTCACCTTTATAGGTCATTTATACAGCATCTGCCTTCTGCTTTGCTCCTTGTGAGCTTCCCTAGTAGATGGCTGTGTGGTGGGGCTTCCTGCCTTTTTCTTTGTCTCTGGTTTCTTTCATATGCTAATCTCTGCCTCCCTCCTACTGTCCTGCCATCAGGAGATGTGTGAAGGGAGCGACTATCAGCCTGTGATTCCGGCTGTACCTTTGAAGATCAGCTTCCACGGTGCTTAGACAGAACCAGTCTGTGACACTGACNGTCTAGGTAGGGCCAACATCCATGGAGTCGGCTAATGAAGAATAATGAGAGCCATTCATGATGAAGGACAAGAAGGAAGAGAATTCTACCTGCCGTTCACTCTTCCCCCACNCCCAGAAATGGAAGTAATTCATAGGAAACTTAGGCTGGGTCTCTAAGAGCTGGGAACTAAATGGTGATCTAGGAACAAGAAAGGTTAAAAGCCACACACAGTGAAAGACGTTCTCTAAATACTTCAAGAAGAAAAGGAGTCCTTGAATTTCTTAAATAAGAAGACAGAGAGAGGAGCAGGAGAGAGAATGAGAAAGAAAATGATTTGGGTTGATATCAGAAGACAGTGGTTAAAGAGTGGATAGCGGCAGCGTGGGAAGAGTAAAGGCAGCAGATTTTTCTAGCAGTGTGACCAGGGACTGCTCAGTAATCGTGGGGAAGGAAAGCGGAACAATCTCACTGAACGGCCATTCAGAAAATGAGAGCCTTGAAAATATTAATATCTTCTGACCCAGTCATTTGGTTTCTAAGAAATCAGCTTAAGGAGCATTGGATGTATACACCATGATCTACCTAGCAGAAATTCACTTCACAGTTCTTTGTATAGACGTTGTATACAGAGCACACACAAATGCTTGCATTTTCCTAAAAGAAAAATAATGACACAAGTGCCTCTGTAACCACAACGACAGTATGGCTCTTGGTGCCTCTGACCCAGTTTCATGTCATCCCGCCAGGCGTGACAGCTTTTGTGCAATCATTTGAGCAGTCNTTCCTTTATCTTTTCTGTGTGAGCTTGTTACCTTTAACTATGTCTCTACGTGATAGAACATTTAGTTCTGTATGCTTTTGAATGCAACACAAATGTACCCACACTGTATTTGTGTATAATCGTCTTTCGCTTGCTTTNCACTGTGTCTCTGAGATTCTTCACTGTTGACGGATTGGCTCCANAACACTTACTTCTAGAAGGGCAGCTCTCTATTCTGTGATGAATATTTGGTTCCTTCTTTTTTCTATCAGGAATGATGTTGCCAAAACATGCTGGTTACATTTTCTG